>JANSTV010050561.1:0-14119 GCA_027564135.1 Lestremia cinerea
TTCAAACGTAATTGACATCAATTAATGATCGACGTGGGCTGATTGGCCATTTGGCGGGTTCATTACTTTCGATTTCGATGTGCGGCGAGCAACGTATCTCGTGCTGAGTGCTTGACGCGACGTTGAGTGGCTGCTTTTCGGTCGAATGTCGTTCGAGCGCCGCTTACGAGCACCTTGCCAACGGTCAATCACCGCGTGCCTTTTTTTTTCTTTCTTTTTTTTCTATTTTTACGATGAATGCAGTTTCTGCATCGCAAAACATCACTTGATTTCATAACAAAATGACTTTTTATTATTTTGCGCAACAAATTCGATCAAGATTTGGTCATTTTTTTGATTGCTTTGTAAAGACTTGGTCATTTTCAATGTTACTTCGAGGCTAATCTTAACGAACAGGAAACATTGTCTTAAATCTAACGAGTTAGTTGCCGCAAAGCCCAAGGCATAATCTGTTGACGCCGAGACCATTCTTCACAGCAAATCCAGATTTGCCATCATCATCGTCATCATCGTCGTCGTCGTCACCACCATCTCCTCCAAGATCAATTGCGCTGAGCCTGAATGAAAATCAGAGAAAATTCATTTCAGCAATTTCAACTTCCATTTGATTAGTTTGAGCTTCGCAAGCAGAATCTGCCAAATTTTGTACTTGACACTCAGTTTTGGACTGATTGATGGATCCAGAAAGCGTTTCTCACGATGATGTGGTTCGGATGGGCCATGATGCTCTTCGGTGTGATGATGCTCTTTGGGGAGATGATCTCCTTCAGAGTGATGATGTTCCTCGGAGTGGTGATCGCCTTTGTGGGGATGATGTTCCTCGGAGTGATCATCTTCTTCGGACTGATGATCTTCTTCGGAATTTTTATCGTGATGGGAATGAACCCAATCGGTGGAGTGCACTTTGTCTGTTTCATGTGATTCCGAACAGTCCAAGTGATCATCGCTGTCGTAGATTTGGTAGAGATCTTCATCGGCGGGCAAACTGGTGGACGACTTATTCTCCGACGGATAGTCGTAAACCTCGTAAACGGATCGTTCCGTTGTGACAACAGCTTTCATCGTGGTCTCTTCGTCTCGCATAACGGATCTAAACCCTTCGATGGGACTCAAAGGCGAACACTCCCCGGCGACGATCATCGCCAGCACCGCCAAAATCGCTTTCATTTTCACACAATTCTTCAAACACTTTTTCACCGCAATCGACACAACTCACAAGCGCAATCTCAGCGAAAACTGACTCTGGAAATGATATTTCCCATCGATTTTATACCGAGCAACCATTGGACCAGTCACCTGACCGCGCATCATTTGCATTTCAAATTGCATTGCGGGCCATTAGGAAAATTGCAAAGCAAAGAAGAAGAAAAAAACAAAATTCATAAGGCAATTGATGACGAACGAAATTTATGGAAATTTATTTGATATTTTTCAACAATTGAAAATTCGCTTGTGCGATTTCTGTTAACAAAATATGTTCCGGAATCGTAAGTTATCGGAGTGGTTGTCCGGTGGATGAGCCACTTCAGCTTAATTGGCATTTGGTGCAAAAATCAAGGTTCGACTGAATCGCTTTCGCAATTGTCGAAGCTAAGCAAGCACCGGACGGATGGTGATTGGTTGGTCTGCAATTTGAAGGGCTTATTTCCCAACGGACTTTAGCCACGTTCGTCGTAAACTCACCGATTATCCCAAGAAGAGAATCTTGGGAAGGAAAATGAGGAAGCGCTTGTCTCTTTTCAAAGCAGGATCAGTTCCATCAGCTTGAGGTTCTGCTAGCCCGGTAGCTGCGTCGCTGGCCAATGTTTGCTCACCAATTGGAGCCGTTTGAATCAATTCCGCTGTAGCTGGCTTAGGCAGATCCTCTGCTGGGGCAGCCATCACACAAGCGATAACTGAAAGAACGAATAATGCAACGAAACTCTTCATTTTGATTTTGATTTTGGTTTTGGTTTTGATTGAGCAATAGTCACTGTCAACTGATGAATGCATCGGTTGCGATTCGGCTTTTATACCTCGACGATGTTTTGATAGAATTCATTCTGAACTTTGATCATTCCGGTGATGAATGGTGTTTTGCTGAAATTGCACTCAAATATGCATGTCGCCTTTCAGTGGCTTTGTTTTGACAAAAGAAATGTAAACAGCGTCGTAAATACAAAATGAAGATGGGGTGTCATCATGTCCACATTGGGCGAGACGTCACGACTTGAAAAAGCATTTAATTGTGGAAATTCCCCGTCCATAAATATCCCGGGAAGAAGTGCGCCTTCGTTCCGTGGCCAGAGCAGAAGGGCTCTCAATCGAGAATCTCTTCGAAGAAATCGGATCTATCCAAAAGCTCAAAGAACAAATAGCGAATTTGGTTTAAAAAAAAGAAGAAAAAATCCACTCAAAAAGCCGGCATCTCAAGAGGCGATCGATCGATAGAAAGACGTACATCAACATAGTTTGCATTCGCCGTGGATCCGAACACAAAATCAAACAAAATAACGTGACATAACATCACAATTTCAGACGGTGCGGCATTCTTCACACACCCAAAAAATCGATTGGATGTTTATGAATTCAATTTACGGTCGCCAATTCATTCGAATGGAAAATGCTGAAGATGCTAATGGCTTGCCAGTCGATTGATGGTTGGCTTGGTTGTCAATTTCGGCTCTGTGAAAATCTACTGAACGCCTTTCACACACAAAGGCAGTTGACCATGAACTTGACTGGTTTCGATGAATTATCGATTGGCTTCGTTTGGACCATCCGTATTTGTCATTTCGAAATGTAAGCAACCGGCTATGATCACGCGTCTTGTTGAGGGCCTATTCCAAAGCATTCGCATTGGCTCCATCTCTTCTGTGTGTGCATCGATTGTGATGTATTTTCGAATAAATTTCAATCCTAAATCAATCGTTTCTGGTAACGGCAAACGATAGACGCGACCAGTGAAGATATAATCAAAATAAAATCTTTTTCTTCTGAAGAATGCACCACAAAGCATCGCTTGTTTTCACAACAAATTGACTTTATTATTTTCAAACACATTTTTTATCAAGATTTGGTGATATGTGTGGAGTGCAGTCGTTCTCAATGTTATTTCGAGAAGAATTTTGACGAAACTCTCTTCAATCTAAAGCGTTAGTTGTTGCAGAGCCCAAAGCATAATCTGTTGACTCCGACGCCATCTTTCACGGAGAAGCCAGATTTGCCATCGTCGTCGTCATCATCGTCATCGTCATCATCACCACCGCCGCTACCGAGGGATAAAGCGCTCAACCTGAATAAAAATCAGAGAAAATTCATTTAAGCAATTTCAACTTCCATTTAATTAGTTTGAGCATCGCAAGCAGAATCTGCCAGTGTTGTACTTGACACTCAGTTCTGGACTGAATTTTGGGTCCAGAAAGCGTCTCTGGCGATGGACTGACTCGTGGTGATGATCCTCCCCGGAATGCTTATCGTGGTGGAGATGCATTCCATCGGTGAAATGCATATTGTCCGTTCCATGTGATTCTGGGCAGTCAGAGTTAAAGTGGTCTCCGCTGTCGTAGACGTGGTAGTGACCTTCATCGACGGACAAGCTGGTCGACGCCGTGATATCTGACGGGAGCTCGTAAACCTCGTAAATGGTTCGTTCCGGTGTATCAACAGCTTTCATCGTTGTCTCCTCGTCTCGCATAACAGATCTAAACCCTTCGATGGGACTCAAAGGCGAACACTCCCCGGCGACGATCATCGCCAGCACCGCCAAAATCGCTTTCATTTTCACACAATTCTTCAAACACTTTTTCACCGCAATCGACACAACTCACAAGCGCAATCTCAGCGAAAACTGACTCTGGAAATGATATTTCCCATCGATTTTATACCGAGGAATCATTGGACCAGTCACCTGACCGCGCATCATTTGCATTTCAAATTGCATTGCGGGCCATTAGGAAAATTGAAGAGCAACGTATTGAAAATCTCGTTAACTGACGACATATGCGTTCACAGACAGCAATAACTCATATCAGAGCCAAAGTGGCATTACAATAATTGATGATTTTGGGAATCGATCGCAAATTAGGTGACAATCAGAGAAACAAATTACGGGGAACACAACTTCAATGTTGCAAGTGAAAACTAAATGTGTTTCAAAATATATGTGCGACTTATTTGCATTCATTCAAAATACACTGGAATGCCCGAGATTCTGAAAGAAGAACAACGCTTCTTCCCTAACTAGATTGCTGATTGAATGAATGAATGAGTGAACTAATGTGGAACTACATGAAACTCCTGCGCCTCGCTTCACTGGATAGCTGATTGAAGAACAGCCAAATATGAAGCGGCAGCATTGACCAACTGCAAGGCAAAAAGAAATGAAGGTGAGCAGCCACGAAGAGATTATTTGGATGAGATCTTATCGCTTACAGCATTGAAATTCTCCATCGAACAAGACATGATCCGCATCCCAAAGGCGCTGAAGAAAACGGGCTGCTGGAACGCCCGCATAATCATCAGAAAGTGGCGCCGAAGCTCTGGCGGATGCTCGAGCCACCCGGAGTCGGTGTAAATCACTTCCGCAATGGCTTGCGTGTGCTCATTTATCATAGCAGAATGACGACAAAGGAGGAAAATAAAAACCAACCCAAACCATGCCACCTCGATGTTCTGAATTACCATCGCTGAAAATCCCTCCGTGACATTCTGGAATGGAGACAGGTAACATAATCGGCATTGATTCGATTTCGTTCGACTTTTTTTAACCGAAATCAGGTGGAATAATCCTGTGCAGAGCATCGCCACACTGCATGACAAAGTCACAAAGATGATTCCGTTGAAGGCCTTTGACATCAATTGGAGAATGCTGCGAAGGCAAGAATTAATCTTGTTGTTCATTCCGCCGGAGTGCGAAGGAAGATTTACCGCAAGATCTCATAATGAAATTGCACAATTTCGACCCAGCGCTTCTTCAGCGACTGACGTTCTTCGGGTTTCAGTTGGTGGGACGGGAATCTTGACAAAACCAAAAATAAGAGTCAATTGAACCCAACGCACTCTATCAGCCGGTTACTCACTCGGCTCCAATCTGCGCGACTGACAATCGCAGGTCTTTCAATGTTGCGAAGGCAAAAAGGCATGGGTTGATGAAAAGCATTTCCGGGAGGGTGTAGACAGTGTGAATGGATAGCGCCACAATACTGATCGTCAAATAGCCCATCAACAGCGATGGCCAGCGCCACGTTTCCTTGGTTCCAAAGCTGACAAAGAACGGCAATTCCCACGAGACCGACCAATTAGTTCCAAAGGCGAGAGAAATCAATTTCAATGCGGGAGTAGCAATCAAGGCTAGTGCACAAAACCATCTGATAACCGTCAACATGACTCTTGTGGACAAATCAGACCATCTCCTCGCTTCGGCGTAAACTCGAATTGACGACGACGATGTTCCTTCGAAACGAAACAAATAGCTCATTCGAAAATGACATAAACATGATAACTCACGCTCGTTCACGATCCGCTGCAGCGCATCAAAGATCTCCTTCACGGTGTCCAAATGCGACCAAATAAGACCAAATCGCAAAGCAGCGAGCAAGAGGCAGCCACAGAAAATGTAAAAAGTTTGCGTGATTTCCTTGAGCTCCGGCTGAAAACGCAAAATATAGTCGATGTGGGGTGGTACGACTAATAACAGAGAAATAATAAGCCAATGGGGCAGCCACTTGTAATATTTGCTTGCGACGGGAGTGATCGACAGCCCTGCGTTCCTTAACACAACTTTGATTACTCCAAATATTTCCGTCATTGCTTTGATTGATGTGATTGAGCGAATGATGGCGAATGAACACAAATAAAACTTTGTTCGACCAGAACTGAACTCAGAATGCATTCAGAACAACTTGCTGTCGTGGTAAACCCAATCGAAAAGGTTTTTAAAAATGTATCGTTAATGAGCCGCAATCGAAAAATGAAGAATATTTCATTCGTCAATAGGTGTACTGCAATGTTCATTTGACATTAATTAGTGTCTTTTCTAGTATTGTTATTTGCGTCGCCATCCATTCCCAGATGTTAATAATTCACCAGGCATATGGAACTTACAATCCACCAACACCGACCGCAATGGAGAAAATATTCAAGTATCGCAATGCTGTTTCGTTGTGAAATGCCACGTTCTCTCCACCCATTGTTCTGTTCGATAGAAAGCGTTGCAAGTCGTGTCCAGCGATGTACATGGATCGAGTGGGGAGAAATACAAGGGGGTGGGGCATGGATTGTTCGGTGTCATCAAATGAGGACACTTTTTGTGCTTTGAAACATTATCCACATTTTCCGAACAAGGTCCCGCCGGAAATGCACGCAAAAAATCGTTTGATGACGTTGAATTGCAATCGATATTCTCAATCGAGAAGGTACTTGGAAATGCATCGTTAACGAGCTGTAATTCTGTGGACGCTAAATGACATCGCTATGATACCTTACGCGTTTTGTTCCGCGAGCGATATTCAATAGCTTCATTATCCACTCCCAACAGCAATGAGACAGGAATAATGTTTGGTGCATGTGAAACGTGCCAGCTGTCGACACTTATCGGATGCACTTTCCGTCGAGTCGATAAATAATGCAAAGCGGATAAATAGAAAACTGAATCGCTTCGTTGACATCGCTGAAATTGATGGCTCGTTATGAAAATCGATTGCAATTTGGACGTGAAAGAGAGAGTGCAAAGAGCCTTGTGAAAAAAACTGTTTAAATAATGTAGATCTCTTGTGGTTGGTCTTACAAATTTGAGACTTTTGTTGTTTTCGATCACTTCGCAAACCTCAGTGCGATTTTATTGCATTCATTCAAAATACACTGAAATGTCTGAAATTCTAACAACTCCGCCATTGTTCCGCAGAGAAGGACCCAATTGGCCTAACAAAATTACTGGTTGAATGAATGAATGAGTGAATTAATGTGGAAATCATTGAAAGTACATCGGTGCGTCTCACTGGATGACTGATCGAAGAACGGCCAGATATGATGAGGTAGCATTGACCAACTGCAAATAAAAATGGGGTGAATATCTGCGGAAAGGCAACGCGGGCGAGATGCAATCGCGTACGGTAGCGAAATTCTCCATCGAACAAGTCATGACTCGCAGCTCAAAGGCGCTGAAGAAAACGGGCTGTTGGGATGCCCGAATAATCATCAGAAGGTGGCGTCGCAGCTCTGGCGGATGTTCAAGCCAGCCGGAATCGGTGTATACAGTTTCCGCAATGGCTTGCATGCGCCCATTTATCCCCTCGCAGAAATAACAAAGGAGGAAAATAGAAGTGAAACCAAGAAATGCTGTTTCGATGTTCTGAACTACCGTCGCTGAAAAACCATCCGTGACATTCTGTAATGAAGGAAGATAACTTCATTGAAAACAGCTATGTTGGTCAACTTGTCTCACCAAAATCAGTTGAAATAATGCGGTGCAGAGCATCGCCACGCTGCATGACAATGTCACGAAGATGATTCCGTTGAAAAGCTTCGACATCAATTGGAGAATGCTGCGAAGGCAAGAATTGATCAAATTGCTCAAGACGTAGCAGTGGCGAGAGATTTACCGCAAGATTTCATAGTGAAGTCTCACGATTTCGATCCAGCGCTTCTTCAGCAACCGAAGGTCTTCTGGCTTCAGTCGACTGAACGAAATTCTTGACAAGCTGGAAAATGAGAGTAAATTGCATCGAACGCATCCCATCTTCCGACAACTCACTCGGCTCCAATCTGCACGATTGTCAATCGCAGGTCTTTTAGAGTTGCGGTAACGATGAGGCAACAGTTAATGAAAATCATCTCCGGGAGGGCATAGATAGTCTGAACGGAAAGCGCCGTAATACTGATGGTTAAATAGCTCATCAACAGCCCTGGCCAGTGGGACATGTTCATTGTTCCAAAACTGGAAACGATGTCTCTTCATTAGTAGTCACAGTACTCAATTGTCCTGAACAGACCTCATGAAGAACGGCAATTGCCATGAGATCGACCAATTAGTTCCGAAGACGAGAGAAATCAGTTTTATTGTGGGAGTGGCAATCACAGCAAATGCTGAAAACCATCTGAAAATCTTCAGGAGGGTTCTTGTGGAAAAATCAGATGATTTTCGTGCTTCGGCGTAAGCTCGGACGGACCACGGCGATGAACCTTCGGGGAAAGACACAAGTGACGAATTTGAAAGTTGGCGCAGGAAGCACTCACGATAGTTGACGATCCGCTGCATCGCAGCAAAGATCTCCTTCACGGTGTCCAAATGCGACCAAATAAGAAGAAACCGCAAATCAGCCAGGATGAGGCAAGAACATAAAACGTAGAATGTTTGTGTGATTTCTTCGAGCCCCGGCTGATTACGCAGAACATAATCGATGTGCGGGGGAACGATTGAGAAGCAGCCCAACATCCACAAGTAGGGCAGCCACTTGTAATATTTATTTACGACGGGAGTGGTCGATAGCCCTGCGTTTCGCAGCACAACTTTGATTACTCCCAAAATTTCCGACATTTCCACGATTGATTATGAATAAGTCGTTGATCGACAGCACCTGAACTAGGAATGAATTCAAATCGGCCTGAGGTGGACTATTTGATTTTATCATCCATATTTAAAAAATGCATCCTTAATGAGCTGCAATTGGAAGGACATCTTTTTCATTAAAAACTGTGCTGCATTTTTCATTTGTCGTTAATTATAATCCTCCCAGCATTTTCATTTGCGTCGCCATCCATTTGCAACAAAGCTGAGATGTGAATTATTCATCAGGCATATGAGACATAATGACTGCATGCATATCCCACTACAATCCAGCAATGCCGACCGAAACGGAAAACAATATCACTTATCGCATTGCTCCTTTGTTGTGAAATGGAAAAAAAAACTTGTCATACTTTCGATCCGAGTGACACGTGCTTTCCATCCGCTTGAGCTACGAATGAATCTCCGTCGATGGTCGTTTCCTATATTCGATTGCAAGTGGTGTCCAGCGATTTCAATGAATCGCTTTGAAAAGAATACAGTGGGGTGGTGCGAGTTGTGTTCGGTGGCATCAAACGATGACTTTTTCGGTGTTTTGAAATATTTTCCACATTTTCCGCATGTTTCTAAAATAGGTCCGATCGCAGAACCCGCTCCATCAACCAAGGGAATTCATTAAATAAAAAACGGTCACGTTGAATGTTCTTGAAATGTCACAAACAACCGTTTCGACATTTTATTGACAATAATGACCAACGACTGAGTCATTCCGAAGAGGGTAACTGTCGCAATACACCAAATGCAAATTCATAACGCATGCAGACAGTGTTGTTGTCTCTCTGATCCTACGATAATCGAGAACGCGACGCGCAAAGCAATTGCATCAGCGAAAGTCGAATTCTTCCCGATTTACATATCGTCTGGCTGGGTTTGTTTATTTCGAGGTTTGAGACGGAATAATCTCGAGAATACATTGATCGAAGTGCAACCCAGCAATTCATTGCTGACCGAATTCGAAATCAACAGGCTGAATGTCAAAGCCCGATTTCTGGATCAAGATTCAATAAAGGGATAAAACAAGTGAGGGAAAACCTAAACGATCGTTTCATGATTTTATTAAAAAAATATCACATTCGATTTGAACACGTGGAATTTCGTCTAAGTGCAAGAGGCAGTTGAGTTGAAGCTTGTCGGTGTGCTGTTGTAGGTGAGTGTCCCATTGCGGCATCCCCACCAAGGCGCTGGTGGCGGCAGTGTAGCAAGAGCTGCACCAACTGCAGCTGCTTTAGCCGCAACCAGAGTGGCTCCCACAGCAACCGCTTGAACAGCGGCGGCCTTCACCTGCCTGCAATACAAAACTTGGATTATATCGAGAGACACAATCTCTTGAGGGGGATCTTACGCAAGCAGAGCCAATTTCTGGAAGAGCAGCGGCAGAAAAATAAATCTCTTATTCCGGGTCACTTCAACCCTCGCTGAAACGGAGCCAGACGCCACACTATCCGGTTCAGGTACAATAGCCACATTCGATCCCGTCTCATCCGGCTGGCAGAGCGCACCAGCGATGATCGTCAAAAGCAAAAGAGCGATCGTTGCTTTCATTTTGACTGGAAAAATTTTTTTTTTTATTTTTTTTTTTTTCAAAACCACTAATTCAATTTTTGAACAAGAAAATTCCATCACGTTCGCTACGAAACACTGTTATTCCATCGCTAGAAATGCTATCTGAATAACAAGGAAGGCCCATCAAGGCCACGCAAACCGCGAACGGGAAAGAAACCAACATTAAAATCGTACTCACAATGAACAAACATAAAAATTCTAACTTTCAAACTGAATCACACCAAATGCCAAGTCAAACTGAGGCCAACGATATCGACGACAGGCATTTTATACACGAAAATCTATTGCAGCCAATCCAAAATCACCATTCAGAATGATTCTAATTCAAAATCAATGATATTGATCGCGTCGCGCATAATATTTTAAAGCTTTCAAGTTTCTATCATTGACGAAACGGCATGTGCTCAACCGAATGAGAGAAAAAAATACAAGACTTTTTTTCGGTGGCGCGAGTCAGTTGATAATTTAAATCGTTTGGTCGACGATCAGAAATGAATGAGATGCGATTAAAATGGTCCCACAGCGAATGGATGGAAGAGCCCCCTTCGATGCGTTTGATGGAGTAGCTGGCCGTGTTGCTCTTGACGCTCAATCACTATTTTGAAACATTAGAGGGCCTCAAGTACTTCCCATCTAGTCTGGTCTGGTCGTCGATCGTAAATGTGAGCGATTATTCAATGGATCGCTCTTTGCTTTCGTACGCTTTTTTCAACACTTCACAATGTATTCAACGCAAACAAGAAGTAATTTGCATTAGCATACGCTGTGAATTGACTGAATTGAATGCGCTCGAGAGTTGTTGAATATTCTAATCTTACTTTTCGTCGACTATCATTTCCATGTTGATTTTTTGTCTCACTCACAGGTATTGCTGCGACATCGACGGTTTTTAAGACTATCGACCGTCTTTCATTGGATATACGAAATGAAATGCCGTTTTGATCATTGTTGTGAGTTGGTTTCGATTTTATTCGGAATTTACATAGAAATTGAGCTTAGATGGAATTCGTGGGCGACTATCCGCATGAACGATTGTAGGAGCTTCCTTCCGGTGTGCTGGTGTATCGAACTGATGCATTTGGGCATGGTGGATATGGATACACGGGATATCCCCACCCCCACCATGGCCAGAGGAAGAGCCTCTTGAATCGACCCAATTCTTCTTTTGGGTTCACGTCATCTGGATGGCTTTCTGGCGGCGTTTGGACATCAGAAGTTTCTACCGCTGATGCTGGAAGTGCTGGACTGCTGCCCGAATCTGTCTGAGCCTTTTCGATTGGTAACGAAAAAGTGCCCAAAGTCACTGAAAAGATCACAAATGCTATTACCACTTTCATCTTGTGTTGAAATTACAGATTGAACTGAATTATTTCAGGATATTTGGATGTTTTTATACGAAATTCTCTGGAGAAATAAGCGATGGAAAAGGGCTACAACTTTCGTTAATCTGCTTCCGGTCATGACCTCATGTCGGCAAAAGAGGATAAACCGATGAGTGTTCCTCGTCAACAAACCGGTCCGATTGATGACAGGTCAGAGTCAGTTAAATGCCACCGATACTTGTGGACGGTTCCTTCATCGAGACGTATCCCAAGCCGTTCCTGTTCCTTAATGTAACTCACCCGAAATACCTTTCAGCACTTCATTAAAATCGAAAGGCAAACAAAACGATTGGTTTTGGTAAATTTGACCAAAATATCTCCTTGACTTGACAGCACTCGGTTTATTTATAAGCTACAACAACAACAACAATAGTCGCTGTGTTTGAATTTGCATAACGCTTTCAAATCAACAAGTTTTTATTACGTCGTCAGATGGTCTTGGAAGCCAACAGCAAAATTTCGATGCTCTTTGTTCACAGCAAACAAATTATCGCGATTGAATGACGTTTATCGAATTGTCTGTTGTTGATTTTTGTGTTTACATTTCTGGTGGCACCGTGAGATCTTCTTTTGGCCTTAATTAGTTTGAATTCCTCTTTTCAACGCATGCGTATAAACATCACCGCAATGCCTTCAATCGTGCAAAGGTTATTACACCGAGCGAACACGTTGATTAGACACTCGGCTTCATGTGAAAGAAAAATCGGTTTGAGGTGATTTTATTGCTTTAATCGTTTATTTTGGTCAAATTGATGGAAATTGTGACAAATGCATGTCGGTGAATGTATCGGTTTGTGGTGACCTTAGCAAAATTGAAAGAATTTGATGGAAGCCAATTTGGTTTATTTGATTGCGCAGTTGGCCAATTTGCTAACGAGCTTTTGTTCGGCTGGTGTCAACAAGTGATTTCCTTTCCACGTGGCTTCACCGGCATCGTTTGTCTTGAGGTCGGCTTGGAGCTTCTCCCAAACCTGCAGTATGACGATTTTGAGACTTTGAGAATCATTCTTGGGTGTGTCTTTAGATTAACTCACCTTCTTCTTAGGGTTCAACTGAGCATCGGGAGTGCCCTGGTAGCCTTCAACTGAGACTCGATCACCTGGAACTGCCCCATCGGGAATTTTCAGTGGTTCAACAACAGTGTGGTCCTCACTGGAAGCAGAAAAAACGGGTTATTCTCTTGTAACGCCCCAAAAACCACCTGTTGGAACTCACTTTGAGGTGCATAGAACCATCCCTTGGGATTCAACACCACGCATTTTGGCTGGTTTCAAATTGCACAAAACGGCCACGAAGCGATTTTGCATCTCCTCCAACGGAACGAAATTGGCCAGACCGCTGACCACAGTCCGTGGTTCACCTTCACCCAAATCGATCTTTTCAACGTACAATGTTTCGGCATCGGGATGCTTTCCAACTTCAACAATCTTTCCAACGCGGATGTCCAAACGATGCGGGCCATCTTCGACGGGAGCAGCAGCGACATTTTTCTGATTGGCCGGCACTTTGACTGGAGCGGGATAAGCCTTGGCAGACAAAGCCTTCAATTCGGGAGTTTCGAATTCGGCACGAATTGGTTCCAGCAGTCGATTGATGTAGCTCTCAACGGACAACTTGAAGTCAGCCGGGTGGAGTTCTTGGTTTGCGAAGGTCGTCTCAAGCTCCTGGTAGGTTTTGAAGATGACGTTCCCACCGTTTTCCGGTTTGCGGGTCACCTCAAAACCTTCACCTTCTTTGAAAAGCGAGAACAGCACATGCTTGACGAAAGAGAGTAAGCCGTTGTCGGTGATATTGCCTGGTTCACAGAAGGCTTTCTTGAGCTTCTTCTTGACGTTGGCGGGACTGTCCAACAAGTCAATCTTTGAGTCTTCCTCCGATGATGACATCTTTCCTCCGGCAAGTCCAGGCACTGAAACAGATTCGTTGTCTTTCACTTGATTCGAAAGCTAGCTTGTCTGTTGATTTACCCATTGGATTCATGAAATGTATCCGCTTCTCGTAGCCCAATTGAGGCAAATATTTCTCAGCGAATGTGAAGATTTTGCGTTGATCAACGCCACCGAATTGTGCATCGACTTTGAGATATTCCTCGTCGAGAGCTTGAAGTCCGGGGTAAAGCAAGCCAGAGAGCAAAGGGTATTCGACTTGTTTGACGACCTCAGCACCAGCTTTCCTAGCATCGTGTTGTGTCACGACAGATGTCAACTTGTAGACGTCCAGAGTGTACTCCTTTGACAGCTGATATTCCGTTCCTTTCACAAACCTACAATTAACAATTGCAATGAGAGCCGCCTCGAAAACACCCTTCGACGAACTTACTTGAGTTTTTCGAGCGGTACACCGATCGATCGCAACATAGCTTTTATGGCAGCCACATAGTACTCAGTGCGCAAATCCAGCAGCGACCAAGGGGCTTTCATGTTGTCCAAATAAGCGTGCAAATCGGCGAACAAAATCGTAACCTAAAAATCACAAGCATCGAAGCTGATCTCACAGTCTCAAAGTGGAGCCTCCTCCAGTTACCCACCTCACAGCCCGCTCGCAAAAAGTCGGCGATCTTGGACATTGGAACGAAATATGCCACATGCGGCTTTCCAGTTGTTGCGGTGCCCCAGTAGATTTTCAAATC
>JANSTV010050572.1:3988-14119 GCA_027564135.1 Lestremia cinerea
ACCCAAACATGGGCGGAGTCGAGGAGCATATTTTCAACCTTTCGCAGTGCCTCTTAGAGCGCGGTCACAAGGTGAGTCATTCGCAAACCTGCGTCAAGCAAATCTCAAACAGCGTCTTTTGCAGGTGGTCGTCATCACTCACTCCTACGGAAATCGCAAAGGCGTCCGGTACATGACACAAGGACTCAAAGTCTACTATCTTCCAATAAAAACCTTCTACAACCAATGCATCCTTCCGACCATGTTCTGTAACATTCCAATTTTGCGATACGTCCTGCTGCGAGAACAAATCGAAATCGTGCACGGCCATTCCGCGTTCAGTGCGCTGGCACATGAGGCGATGTTTGTCGGTAAACTAATGGGATTACGTTGCGTCTTCACCGATCACAGTTTGTTTGGCTTCGCCGATCTGTCTGCTGTGGTCACCAATAAACTACTCGAGATTGTCTTGTCCACTTGCAATCATTGCATCTGCGTGTCGCACACCGGCAAGGAGAACACTGTGCTCCGGGCCAAAGTTCTTAAAGAAAATGTTTCTGTGATTCCGAATGCGGTCGATACCGCATATTTCACACCAAATCCGATAAACCGACCGTCAGACGATCAAAGTAAGATTGATTGACCGGTCCGTTTCTCCATCCGCGACTTTATCTGATGTTCATTTCAGTTACAATTGTCGTCGTCTCCCGATTAGTCTACCGCAAAGGCATCGATTTGATAGCCGGTGTCATTTCGCGATTGAAGCACATGGACAATGTACACTTCCTCATCGGCGGTGATGGCCCAAAGCGAAGTCTTCTCGAAGAAATTCGCGAGAAATCGAATATGCAAAATCGTGTGACGCTTCTCGGCGGACTGGAGCATTCCAAGGTAAGTCCACTAATGGCAGGGCATTCTCCAGAAGATCATCTCATCGTTTTCGACGAACATCTTTTAGGGAACGTCAATGTCTGGCATGCAAACACATCAACGAAACAATGACCAATCGATCAATTTGAACGTAAGACCCGGCTTGGATATTCCGTTTGCATGTAGTTCGTTCGTTTTGTTAGTTTGATATCGCTTGACGCTTATTATTTGATTAGAGTTAGTCATCCGTCCCGTTATTGTCCCGCCAGTTCTCGGAGCGTACACTGAATGACCGGAAAATTTCTCTTGATTTCAGGTCCGCGATGTGCTCACCCACGGGCACATCTTCTTGAATACCTCGCTGACCGAAGCGTATTGTATGGCCATTGTGGAAGCCGCCTCCTGTGGACTTCAAGTGGTTTCGACGAGCGTTGGTGGCATTCCAGAGGTTCTTCCCTCGGAACTGATCACTTTGACTGAACCGAATGTTGAATCGATTATGAGTGGTGTTCTGAAGGCCATCGAAAGAGTCAATGCTAATCGAAAAACGGCTTCCGTGAAAGCAGCTTCTACTTCAAATTTTCGTCTTCCGGCAGATTCCCGGTCACGAAGGAGTGCTAAGAAAGAAGAAGAAGAAGAAGAAGGCCCAATGTGCCCCTTCGAGTGCAACGAAACGGTCTCGCGATTGTACAATTGGACCAATGTGACTCTCCGCACGGAGACCGTTTACCAACGGGTTCTGATGGAACCCGACCCACCGTTCGGCGACAAACTCAATGCTTATTACAGAGCTTGTGTGCCTTTCCTGCTAGTTGCGTCCTTCTCGTATTTGCTGTTGAAATTCTTGGACTGGTTTCAGCCAAGGCAGTTCATTGATGTTGCTCGAGACTTGAGTTCAGCGCACCGACGAAAGCAGAACAACGCTCTTTGAGATTATTTTTTTGATTAAATTTATTGATAATGTTTTCATTAAGCACTTTTCTTCTTTTTCTTCGGGAAACTGAATGGTCTTCCTCCGATGTATTGGTGATCGGCCAGATGAAATTCCTTATGCTTCTTGAATGTGCGTCTGTGAATGAAGGTTTTGTCGCAGGTATCACAGCGATAAGGTCTCTCGCTGGTTAGATGGTGCCATCGAAAGTGCTTCTTCAGCTGAGTCCAAAGCGTGAATCCCGTATGGCAGCCGTAGCATTCGTACGGTTTTACTTCAGCGTGTGTTAGCAAGTGGTCCTTCACATTGTATGCCTGCGCGAATGTCTTTCCACAGATGGGACACTCGTACTCCTCACCATCTCGATCCCGATGATCCAATTTCACATGACGATATAGACTGCTCAGGTTCCTGTACTGCTTATCACATTCCGCCCAATCGCATTTGAAGATCTTCGCTTCGCTGTGACGTCGAACAATGTGCTTCTTCAATTGACCGTAGAAAGCGAAACGCATATCGCAGAGTTGACAACGGAATCGAAGTTCGTCGAGATGTTCGAGCATGTGGGTTTTCAGTGCGGTCGCATAGCCGTAGCGTTTATGACAAACGGCACATTTGTGGGGTTGCTCCTGGGGATAATGCGTTCTGATGTGTTTCTTCAAGTGGGTCCGGTACAAGGCCGGTTGATGACAGACGAAACATTCCAAGGTAATTATTCGACTACTCTTTTTCGGTGGCTTTTTTTTCTTGGTTTTGGCGGTGTTCTTAGTCTGGTTGAGCGTATCGTGGAGGATCTTTGAGAGAGTATCGTTGAGGTTGTCGGCTTTAAGATCTGATTCTGACGACGAATCATTGTCAAACTGGTCGACTGAGGGTGTGTCATCAAGGTCAGCCTTTGGATCCGATTCCTCCAAGGAGTCATTGTCGAGACTTTCAATCACTTCCGAAATTGACTTTTGTAGTTCTTCCGCTTCTACATTTGACTTGTCATTGTCAGCTGTATAGCTGCCAGTCTCATCGATTGCCCCATTGGAACCTTTTTGACCGTTGCATGTTTCAACATTCTCGCTTCGATCATTTGGGTCGCCATTTATCAACAGACTTTTCTCTCTTATGGCAGCTGTCTCGTAAGGAACCTCACTCAAATTCTGCGTAGATTCCGCCTCACTCGATTCGGAATTTGTTTCCACAAATTCACTGCTTTTTATTCGATAAGATTTCATCCAACGCTTTATTTTGTCTCGTTTGCGATTTTTCAACGAATTATTTCGCTTTCGACTCTTGTGGGTCTGTTGCACGTCCTTAGACTCCGACATTGGGGGCAGTTGTCTCGAATAGCTGAAGAAAAGAGATTCACAATGACTTCAAAAATTCGCACAGAAGAATTTTCAAGAAAATTTCACCGAAAAACAAGCGCGATTCGAAACTCAAACACATACCATGTGCTGCTATGGCAAGTCGGCTAACTGACAGACATTTGACAGTTCGATCGTGTGGTTGTGTGTGTGTTTGAAAGAGAGGCGCTGATGTGCGCAACAAGTACGAACTCAGAACGACAGTAACACCGAACTGAAGCGACATTTAAAAATATTTGAGAATTAATTTCTTATTTTATTTTATTTTTTCAAAAATTTGTTTGGAGACAAAAAAGAACCATCAAAGATGTAATGAGTCATTCGGTTGTCATGAAGAATGCATGCTTTCTGCTGTTGTGAATGGGCGATATATGCGGTTGGCTGGTGCTCCATTCATACCAAACACGCTGCTGTTCTTGGCACCGCCAAAAATGTACCTTCAAGTCCTCGCCAGCTTTCAACTGCTGCGGCGTTAGCACCGGAATGAATGCTGGCAGCATTTGCAGACCTTCAGTCTTGGTCTTTGGCAACGTGCTGAGTGTGATGTCATCGTACAAGACGGCTTCAAAATACCCCGCAAAACCATTCAAAACACAATCCTGTTTCACTTTGAATTCTTGCTCGGCAAAGAAGCAGCGATCTCGAGCGGCTTCAAGCAAGTCGAATGCAAAGAGCTGTTTCGCTTCAGCAATGTGGTAAGCGTCGCCTTCGAAATCGGTCGAATACAAGAGCTCTGTGGCGAAATAAGCAGGATTCGCCGCATGCACTTCCCTGCGGTCTTTACATTTGTGCTCGAATCGAAGTTGATTGTACAACGTCGATGACATCACGGGGTTTATGTGCGACGTGACCTTGGACGGAATGCAGCAACCATCGGCTTTCAGCCATTTTCGAGCCTTGTCGAGATGTTCTGGCAGCAATTGGTCATCTCCGAAGGATCCCAAGTGATTTGAGATCAAAAGATCCGCTTTCTCGGGTGGGTTAAAGTTGAGTAAATCCTTGGATACGATTGTTATGTCTGAAAGAAAGTCTAGTCAGATCATGTCACTTCCTCCAAATGGTAACCGACCTTGGCCCGTCAACTGTTCACTAATGAGTGTCCTCAAGAAGAAAACCACCTGCGGATTTGCTTCTAATATGTAGATTCTGATGCTTTGACAGAATTTTTGGGAAGCCTTTGTCAACAAGCTTAGTAAACATCCACGCCGATCACCCAGGAGGATGACTGCCACTTTCGGAGAGAGAGTTTCTTTCCGAATTTCATTCGTGAAGTATCGTTCGAAGGCCAATTGAAATGAGGCGAACTTTTGTGGATCATTTTCCTCATTTTCGTCGTTCACTGCTTCGGCGTTGTGAAGGCGCCTTGGGTGTGAAGGCTTCGTTGAAACTTCGGGAGATCTGAAAGTAGCAAGGGCGTAAGTTTACAGCGAATAAGCATGACGGACAGCATACGTTATTGTATTTTCCCGAATGACGGCCAACATACAATTGGCGTAACCCACAAGGTTTTCATTGTCAATGTTGCATTTGACAGCGAAATGAACCGTTTGTTTTTTGCAAAATCTGCCCAGCATTCGCTTGTGTGCCGCAGGCAAAGTCACCGTAGGTGGGTCCCAGCTACCAGGTTCCTCTTCGATTTCGAACACTTCCAACGGAACGGCAACGATTTCAATTGGTTCACCCAGCCACCGCAAAATCTGTTCCTCTGACGGCATTTCCGTCGAGATCTCCAGCACAACCCTCAGATGCCGATAAAAGTTCGCCGTCGACCTCAATCGATTCCACCAGACCCAAGTGTCATTCATTTTCTCGCGATTTTCAGTTATTTCCCGACGAAATTTCGCCACTTTCACTCTCGGATCAATCATCGGGACCTCGACCAGAAGGTTATGTTCTCGATTCTTCTCCGTGTCGCCAATCAAATGAGCCAAATTGACGCAATTCTCGCTCTTCAATCGCACCAAACTGCAACCGTTCTCTCCCAGATGTTTCGCCAATAAAAACTCCTGGTGGAAAACTTGTTCGCTGTGCCGACGGACGTTTTCGTTTGGCGAATCGCAATCAATGCCATCGTTTATTTTCGATACGAATCGTCTCATCCACTGGTCTGCGTCGAGAATCAGATCGGATCGTGAGAAAACCAAGTGCCGTTCAGACATCGGTCTCACGTTGAATTCGCGATAAAATAGTGGATTCGTGTTTGGCGTTATGATCACATCGTAGTTTGCGCGGGTCGCGATCTTCAAAGCTTCCTCCAGGTCCGATGTGTGCTCTTGATACAAGCAAAGAAGCGGCCGCCTGGACATGGTCCCTTGTTTGCAGACAACTTTCGGCTACACGAGTTGAATTTGACGTTTGGAGTAAAGACAGTTAGGGTTTGTTGACACAAACGGGCTCGGGTCAAATTTTACAGTAATACAGTAACAGTAGTTTTACAGTAATTTTACAGGCTGTCAGTGCGAGGTTAGATCGACTGGGCATTCGATCATCCGAAATTCGATTTTCGAACAATCCGAATCCGAAAGAATCGAATGGGAAATTTTAAATTCAAGACAAAACGAGTTGCAATTTGTTTCTCATTGATATTTATTATCATTTATCATCCATTTGTTTTTCACTTCAGAATAATCATCACTTTCATAGTCAAATTGTATAATTCATAAATTATTTTATTTAATAATAATTAATAGTTAATAATTTTTGTTTGTTTTTTATTTTGTTTTCATCCGATTGTTTTTTTTTTATCCATCTGAAATCTTCACAATTATCTGATTATTTTTGTTCATTCATCAATTTGTTGTGTTGTTTATTTCGCTTCTCATAAATATTTACATCGTGATTTGTGATTGTGTGTAATTCGCGCTAATTTTCTTCCTGTTTTATTTTTTTTTTATTTTTTTGGTTTGCCGTTTTATTAAGTAAATGTTGATTGACTTACCGATGCTCAGCGTTTTCCCAATATTTATTTCAATTACGATCAATGTGATTGTTTAATAAGAATGATAAAACGTGCTTGATTTATTGTTTTGCAATTGGAAAAGAGACGGTTTTGTTTGTTTTATTTCCTCTGAACTTTCGCCATGACCTCTGTCATGTTTTTTGTTTTGTAAAGATGATAATTTTGCTTTGTTTTATTTTGTTGAAAACATGGCTTCGGGTGATTATCGCAAATGCATTTTATGACACAAATGAATGCTCATCGCTATCGATGATTCAATAATTCGCGATTGGAAAGAAAAATTGTCAAAAAATTAAAGAAAAACGGCTCAAATAAAATATCAATCGTATAAAATTGCTTGTCATTTATATGTTTGAAGCAAAGCTGAATGCAGCACTCGTGAATGGGCATTGGTCGAAGAATCACGCAATAAACGGCCAACGTATCCGTTTCAATTCCTTCGTGCAATGCCCACCTCACCCATCCCATATCCATCCAAGGCGTAACGATATCGTGTTCGAAAGCATTTATTATTGACGTTGAACATGACCAATGCGCTCGGAAAGCAAAGCTCATGTCATTTCTTAATATTTAAAGAAAATCGAATAAATACACGAATCCACTCAGCAAAATAAGAATTATGACATTCTCCATTCAATTTCTCGTCAATATTTCTGCATTTGTTTTCTTTTTATTTTATTTATTTTTTATTTAATTTTTCATTTTCTTTCTTTCAATTTTTTTTTATTTTTCCTTTTTGTAATAAATTTTAACAATAAATTAATCCGGTGTGCGATTATTATTGAAGCACACGGAGACGTATCGCATTTTGCTTGTGTATATGTGTGTGTGTGTGTGTGGGTGTGTGTTCACGCAGTGTGTGTTGTGTAGCTCTGTTGGCGAATTAGAATGGGATAGTTGTGGGGGGTTTCGTGTTTCAAATTGAGAAATAATAAATTTTTCAAAAGAATAAAAAAATGAAATCATTTTTAATGTGACTAAATGTAATTTCAATTTGTTGTTGTTGTTTTTTCCTCTTATAGGCAATATCCACATATCTCTCTCTCTCTCTCTCTCTCTCTCTATCTCTCTCTCTCTTTCTCTCTCACTCGCTATCAGCTGTATGTCATTTGTATGAGGGCAAAATCGTTGACGGGCAAAAATTTCCTTTTCTTTTAAATTTTCATGTAAATTCTTCTGAAACGATCTTCAATCGTTCGGAACGTTCAAAACGAAGGCAAACACAAAAAGGCCATTGAAATGGTGTGTCCCTTCCGTTTGAATCCTCCATTTCCAAAATGGATTTGGTAAAATGCAATTTTTGTTTCAGTTTGTCTTTTTTTTTGTTGTGTTTCTGTTGTGTCCTACCATTTTCCTATCAATAAACGCTTACAAATAGAAATGTCCCTTTGAAATGAATCAGTGCCATTTTGTCGATTGAGAATACCTATTCGTTTGACCGATTCGCAAAAGTCAATCACTCGATTACATCTATCCCATTTTAAATTCTAACTCGTTTGTTGTTGTTGTTGTTGCTCTTGTTGCTGGTCCGATTGTGATTCTTGTGATTGCGGCTGAGATTTTGGTGTTGCATGAATTATTGTTGGAATTGTGGCATTTGTCGATGATGCAATCGTTGATGAGGATGTAGCTACGGTTGTTGTCGATTGTTTTGAAATTGCGGGCAATGAAATGGATTGAAATGGAGCGGACAATTTCAATTCAGCGGTGGCTACCTCGCCGACTTTGGCCGTTAGTTTTGCTTCGGGTTTTTGTATTTTTGCTTTTGGTGACTGTTTGTAGTCATCCGTGGAAACGGTACTGGCCGAATCAGTGGTGGGTGATGCCTTGAGGGATTTCTGTGAAAAGTTGAAAGAGGTTCGTGACTTGTGGTGTAGGTGCCGTGCGATGGAGCAACTTACTTGACTCATTGTAATGGCCAGCTCGCCCATGAGAGCAGGGAAAGGGTCATTGTTCTCGCCATCATCCTCGTCATCAGACGTTGGTATGCCCACATTTAGGGTACGCTGGTAGCCACGCGTTTCCCAATCTTGTCGGTCCAACTGCTCTTGGGATTGAACGCGAGCCAATGAGCTTTCCGGTAGTTCATCGCAATCGATGTCTGAATCGTCAGCTGTTAGTTGTTCATCTTCCTGCTGAAATAAATAGATTGTGTCATCGAAGATTTTAACGGGAATGTCATAACGGGACTCACATCTCCCGGAAGCAAGTCAAATGCCGCCTGCAAAGTGGTTCTCGCGGACGGTGATCGTTCCAACATGTAACCGTTTGTGTTTTCATTGGTGGCCACCGCAATTGACGATGTTGTCGGTGACCACGAACTGTAATTGTACATTCCGCTGCCAGCCCGTCGTTCTAATTCTTCGCGTAACCATTCGATGGCCATCACAAATTGTCGCATAACCTGAGAGTTTTGTTGCAGCATTTCCATTGCGGGACGGCAACGTTTGAAGAGTTGCACCAAACATTTGATGATTTGATAGGCTCGTTTCTGGTAATGCTGTTTTGTGCGTTGAATTGTATCGAGGAGTCCTTCACGTTCTTCGGCCACGCCCAATAGGGCATTGTGTAGACGATGATTTTGCCACGAGTCTTCTATCAGCAGAATGTTTAGAAGCATTTCGGTGTGATGACGCATATCGTGCCAATAGGCAAAGCCACATTGCCATAAAAGTTCCGTTAAGACGGATCGCGAAAAATGCGGATTCTCCCAGCTGCAGTACTGAAGCAGTTTCAAGCCATCATCGCCAACGTGAACGTCTTCGATTAGTTTTTTGATGTAACTGCAGAGGGGAGGAGAGGATTAGAAATCGATTCAACACCATCAAACTCACGTCGACATACGTATTCTTCGTGAACAAATATTCGATGGCATCCTTCGAAAGAACTGCCAAATGCTCTGTTGGATACTGGCTCTCGCCATAGGGATTGACCAAAGCCGCTTTGCCTTCTTCAGAGCTCTGAGTTCGTTGGCTGATGTTGCTGCAACGAACCAATTGCGATACCACCTGATGCAATTTACACAGTTCCGGGTACTGGTGCTTGATTGGCGGACCAGGACCCTCGTCCAAAGCGACCTGCATAAATATTGCCGGAACATTCAACTGCAAACAAAAAAACCGTTAACATTCGCTGAACTGACACACAGTCACGACAAACCAACCTTCAGCAGTTGATGTTTCTGTTGGACACCCAACCCAGCATACATGCTGAACAACGTGAAATATTGTTGTAAATGCTTGCCATGATCCGGCACTTCATTCTTCAGCAAATGCAATGCGCATATCAAGATTTGCTCACACAAATTATCACCAGTGAAATGCAATTCCTCCAAGGGTTCGTCATTGATCGCAAAATGACAGAAAAACACAATCAATTTGACGAAAACGTTACGCAATTCCGGAGACGGAGCCACCAAAATGTATTCGCCAAGACGCGTCGATGGATTCATTAATGTGTGCTCGGCAAACCATCGACGGACAACAGCCGAATGACGAATGTGCTGACACAATGCATCGTACCTAGAAGAAGGGAATCGTTTTAGGAATGTACTCCATTCAAGCCAGTCTACTCCACTTACCACTCGATAGCCGCGCCACGAATCGATTTCTTCGTTCGGAATCCCGAATGGAACAGCAATTGTGATGCTAATTGTATGGCCAACAGCGAAAGCTCCTCCATTTGCGGTGTCTAAAAGTGAATCATAAACAACTTGATTTTCCACAAAATTCTCCTAAAACTCACCAATTTCTCGATACGTTGCATCGGTGGTGCGCAAGCCGACACCAATTTTCGAATAAAATTGAAGAATTCCGCTTGGAAAAAGCTTCGCGAATGCAAAAACCGAATATTCTGTTGACGAACACTCCGTTCGATTGGTGGGGGCAGTGGCAGCACACAATTTCGACTTTCGGCCAACGACAATTGCTCAATATTTGGTTTCAATTGAATCGGTCTCTGATCACAGCGCGTGTAAAATAGCATGTAGGCATTCCACCATCGCTTCTGACGGCGGAATTGCATGCGCTTCAGATTGT
>JANSTV010050594.1:0-14118 GCA_027564135.1 Lestremia cinerea
ATTTTCGTAGAATCGGTGATTTCTCGTTGGCAACCTGAGACGAAGTCGGTGATTAGTGTCTTACGGAAGAACGTTTGTTTTTCAGCCTCACCGGAATTGACATATTTCAATGGCACTTGTTTGTGGATCGCGAGAGAACGGCGTTGACAATTGATGGGATTTGCCTCAACAGACTTTTTCGAGCATTTTCGAAATGCCGGATGAACTTCCTAGATTTGATTTTATTTTTTTCCAATGGAACAAGAGTATCAACAATGAGCCATGAAACGCTGTTGCAGTCTCTTTCCCTCCGAATGTACACAGCTGGCCGACGTTGACATTGGGCGATGTCAAAATGCTCTCATCGGTCATGCAGCATTGACCGTTGAGCATCTCAGTGTTGATTTCATTATACAACTGAGACGGATACGCTCTGAACAAACGCTCAGTTTGCTCCTTGCCTCTGAGATTGGACAGTATCAGATGAATGAGATCCTCCTGGGAGGTATTCCAATCACCGGCAAAGTGAAAGACCAAACCGAATAGCCCTTCTCAATCAAGCAATTCAATGTTGCTCATACTCATCGATAATACAGTTCCATTTGAATTGTTTTTCGTTTGACAGTTTCACTTCGTTCTTGATTTCGTAGCGAACGGTTTTTCTCTTCAATAATTCCATTTGTGAATCTTCTCGAATAAATCGGAAAAAAGCGACTAGGATGCCTGTCTTGCCTCACATTTATGCGGAACTACGGGAGAAATACCCTAGAAGTGATATCCTGTTCATCGAATCGTTGACTTACATGAAATTGTTGGCCTCGGTGCAAGAAGATGATGAAGTTGATTTTCGCGCGAAAAGACACAAAATTGTACTCTTTTGCAAGAATGTAAATATATTTATTTCGACAACTTTGCGGTAATTAATCGTTTCAACATTTGCAGCTGCCGATGATCAGTCAAGCGAAATCAACGTTCATCAAAAAGGAGCAGCAATCGGAGGAGTCAAACTCTTCGATGCTGATGGGTTCTCCGCTGAAAGACGATTGTGAGATGGATATGATTGATGACTCTTTCGAATTGAACGGGCCGATTTGCAATTCATGGACTAAAGAAGAGGAGTGCTTCGGAGCCATTGACTTCAAAGACGTTCAGTAATCAACTCGATCAGCATTTGCTGCGTGACAATTTCTGACCGGACTTTGTTTTTGCAGGGATTTCATGGCAGAAATTGGCGTTGTTGTGAAGTCGGAAAAGGAGAATTGTCCTATTTGGTTTGTGTGCGGTCCCAATAACGAGGGCAGCTTACTGAAAATGTTGGAGATCAATCCCGATTGGCATGGAAGCGGAGTCGTCAAGTTCAATGTAAGATCTCTTGGAAAATGTCGAATTGACGCCGATCGATCATAAATATCCTGCATTTCCAGGGTTTTTGCTCGTACGAACAAATCAACGCTGCGGTCATGGTCAAAAAGCACGTTGGTTGCTTTCATAATCCATCAATCATCAAAGTGAAAACGTTTATCGACAGCTACTACCAGATCGATGGCAGCAAAACGGTCTTGCAAATATCTCGATCGATTCCAAACACATTGACCCCATCGACGTTAAGTACTTACAGTAAAAGTGGTCGGGTAACGCTGCATCAGACCGTCTCCATACAACTCAACGAGTCCATCGCTGCCTCCTTCTGGCACCAACTGATCATCTTGAATATGATCAAAGAGGACATTGCTAATTATAAAGATTCTGGCCATCATCTGACGTATCACATCATATCCAACAGTGATATCAAAATGTCCGTCATCAAAGAAAAAATCTACGAAATTCTCTCCGGCGTCGCACCATTCTATCTCGAGGACGAAGAAAGTAGTGACGACATAGAAGATGTTATTTCGAGAGTTAAAATTCGTGCCGCTGTCGAAGTCACAGATCAGCTGTGGACGCTTTTGAAATGCTGCAATTCGTACAACGATTTGAAAGAAGCTTTCAATTACGTTTTCACGTCAGCCGCCAACTACAATGTCGTGGTGAGTGTTTTATTGTCCAGTTGCTTCGGGAAAAGACACTCAAAGCGTTCATCTACAGAATATGCCAGCAAATGATAATCGATTGGCCGAGTTGATTCGTGGAGTTTCTGATCAACGATTAGCCGTTCCATGTCTTGTTGGCTCCGAGCCCTTGGAACTGCTTCTGGAAATCGGCATCGACAAGGTCATCAAGGACTATGAACTCATCTTCACTGAGAGCAATCTATGCAGTTTGAATGATTTCGAATCTGTCGTCAGCGTAATCAAGTACTTTCCACAATCATTTCCCCATCCTCGTTCTGAGATGATGCCAACACGTTCTTTTCAGAAACAAATCTCTTCCAACCGAACCATCAAAGTTCAACGTTCGCAAATCATTGCACAATGCGGTTCCTGCACCGGAGCGAACGGCACAGGCACGCAAAACGCTCTTGTACAACAACGAAAACGACGTCGCGGCCCCCGAGAAAATCGGATTCCAAAACAGTTCATTCAATCAGCACGAAGTCGATCAGCGACTGGCCAAACTGTCTCAAATTCATTTAGTGCTCGAGCATTTGCTGATGGCTCACACAAATCTGAATTTGGATAACGGTAAGTGCCGTCAGTCTATCAATACGAGAGTTGACTAATGAATTACAAACCATTTCAGTCTACTCAACATTCCTGAAGGACCTCCAAAAACCCGCCAAACCATTTTATTTGATCAAAAATATGAAGTCCGATGTTCGAGAGATTCTGGTTGAGAATGAGAAAATTCTGTCGAAGATCGAAGGGTAAGTTGCCTCCGATCCTGGTGCCTCCAGATATACTCACTTGGCTCATCTTTCACAGTGAGAATCCTCATCATCAGCGCATCATGATGATCTCCGAAAATGCCTTCAAATCCGTCACAAACACTTTCTACTACTCGATCGATCCAATTTTCCCGTTGAATGTCTTCCCGCATCTGGAAAACGATGGTAAGCTCTTTAGCCAACAATGACTTTGACGAACACTAATCCCCATTCCATTCACAGAAACGGAAACAACCAAAACGGATCAGTATTATTCACATCATTATTGCCAAATCGGTACGAAATGCCGCTAATTCGCCATTCCACTTGAATAAATTTGAGCCGCTTCATAATTTAATATTGAAAATCGATAATGTCAAAAACAAAATATTGAAATATTAAACAAACGAAAAACAAAAAATCATATTCAAAATGTGTGCTTTTCCTTCCGGCCGAAATCAAAACCGAAAACAACAATCGGAAAATGATGTTGGCTTCAATTTGTATTCAGAACTGCGGCCAAACATACGTTTTGAAATAAATCAAACGACAAATTGGACCAGCGCTCGAATGGACGAATTCAAAGCGAACACTAATTGCTTAATAGGTGATCCATTTTGTAAAACTTATTTAGAGCTTGTTTAGAGCCGTTTCGTCGATGATTTTTATTCGCTACCAAATACACTAATAATATTATACCGAATAGGAAACCTTTCAAGGCAATCATTTTCTTTCTTCTTCGTCCTTGTGTCTGTGTGTGCGTTTTTTTCAGTTTGCCGATCAATTTTTTTCGTACACTCTTGCAAATTATCGCCGCCTGTGGAAATGCCAGGGGTGAATCGATAATCAGCGGATCGAACGTGAACTTCATCAAACTGCATGCGTCGCTGTCGAGGCTACGAACGAAATTTGAAGCAATTCAATGGCTCAGTGCTAATTGAAACACTAGCACACATTGATGATCCATGTGCTGAGTTGAATAGAAATTGTGATGTGATCCGGAATAAATTGCACTATGATCAAACATCAGCCACCCACAAAATATGAGCACTCTCATTCGGGCATCCATCACAGATATCAATCGTAAATGTATCGCCTGCGTAGGCGCCATCATCCAACTGACACAAATGCAAGCACACAACAGCCAGAGCCCATTCGACTGAGCAGCACTAGTCATCTATTTACCAAATTTAATTAAAGCCAGAAATAAAAATGATCACCCAATTGTATTTGATTACGTCTGCTGACGTCTTGGATAATACTTTAATTAGCAATTATCTGTGATGTATTAATGTGCGAGTGTCCATTCATGAATATTCGACGCTGGTCAAGTGCATTGATAGACGAGCGAATGATAATGACTTGACGACGACGACGACATCGACCTGGCTTTGGTGCAATAAAAACAATTAGAAATTTCATCATTTCCTTCACGCTGGCCCACCATTTCGAATTGCATTGATTCTCTTGACTCATCGCTCGAGACGATCGGTTTGGCAAAGTACGTTTGAAATATGAACAGTGTAGATATTTTAATTCGCTCTTTTCCAAACCGTCGTCGCTGTTGTTGTTGTTGTTGTTGTTGCCGTGCCGCGGTACCGTCGTTGAGCTGCTAATTCAGAACAAGTCATTCGTCTTTTCAGTTCAGTCTTTCCATACATTGTTTCCTAATCTAATTACGGTCGATCGCTATTTCGTTTTGAGTCGGGCATATTTCATTTGGTCGGTTGATTCTTTTCGGGACACCTGTTCAGTCTCTTGGAATGATATTTGGCTAGTTTTACTTTCAAATGAAATGGCAGCAACGGAAAATAACGTTTCTTTTTGATTGTGCGGTCATTGTCAAAATTGTGAATGAATTTTTCAATAGTTTGTGACCAAGTGAAGTGAAAGACGCTTTGCGAATTTCCGCTTTGCTTTCTGACAACGGAGAATCGTTGGTTTTGTCGAGAAGCTTTTAAGTTTTGAGGAATCGCTGTTGGATATCTTCCTTTGGTGTTGCGGCACAGATCGAAGACAATTTGAGGGCATTTGGTGAAGGTGCGAAGGGAAGAATTAGTGTTGAATTTAGGAAATTATTTCCAATAAAAATATTTCATCGAAATGGTGAGTTTTCTTTTGATATTGTTTTTTTTGCCGAAGATGCATAATTTGATTGATTGAAGGGTGAAAGGGAGACCATTTCTCGAACGGGAAATCTACCCCAAACACATGCATGGCATCGCACAAGCTGCATACATTCCGCCGTCGATAACCAAGAAAAATGATACTCTCCGAAACCGTACGTGGTCGATGTGAATTCGTTCGATGGTTCGTTCATTGACATTTGTTTGCCTTTCGTTCTCGATTTCTACTAATAATAATAAATAGGATAATAGTAGCCTTACAACAATCAATATTATGCATTGGCTCGTTTGAAATTTATGTAATTATTTGTAATCCGTCTTTCGATAATTTTCCTCTTTTCAATCGGCATTTGGTTCGTTCGCCAGCCGCAACTAGAATCGCTCATACGACTCGGCTACGCGCTGGTAATTGTTTCGATGCTTTTGATGATTTGGGCATCGATGGCCAGAGCACGTGAGATCGAAGCCATTAAATATCCACCATGCACATTCAATCCGTTGTGTACATGCTCGAAGCCAGCGCCGGATTTGGGCATTTTACAGTGTCGGAATGTGCCTTTTCCAGCGATTCCGAGAACTGTCAACAACTCAAAAGTAGGTTCCGTTTGGATTGTGCACTTTGATCGCCTTTTGATGATGATTCCCGGTTTAGGTTTTCATGTTGCACATGGAGAACACAGGATTGAGGGAGCTGGAGGCACATTTCTTGCAAGCGACTGGTAAACACCTCGCCATGGGGCCAGGCATTCAAGATTACTCTAACAAAAATCTATTCTAGGGCTGTACCGCTTGGAGTTGACATACAATCCACTGACTGAGATCCCCGACGAAGCCTTCACAGGACTTGAACGGTCGCTCTGGGAACTTCTATTGCACCACAACGAACTGATTGATGTTCCCACCAGAGCCGTTCGACACTTGCAGAAGTTGCGCCACCTCGATTTGAGTGGAAATCAAATCTCATGCATTGAATTGGACTCATTCCGAGGGCTCGAGGACTCGTTGCAAACATTGATCTTAGCTGAGAATTCGCTTCTGTCACTTCCTCCGGATAGTTTCTCTTCCCTGCCGAATCTCGAAACAATCGATCTCTCTGGGAACAACTTGGTCGAAATTGATCCAAATATTTTCCGTGATGGGATGCCGAGGCTCTCAAAGTTGCTGCTGGCTGATAATATGCTATCGGAGATCCCATACACAACCATAGGATTGCTGAAGAGTTTGCGAACTCTCGACTTGTCGCAGAATGTCATCAAGTCGGTACAACAGGACGGGAATATGTACGAGCAAGGACCGGTTCAGCAGAAGTTAACTTTAGACACACTCCATTTGGAATTCAATCTCATCGAATTGCTGCCCACTGGCGGCTTCGAACATTTCGACGTGGTCAATACCACATTTTTAGACGGTAACCCTTTGAGAGAGCTGGAAGGAGAGGCGTTTCGCGGCACCAAAATGCGAGAGCTATACATTCGATTCTGCGGTCTGACGTTCATTTCGACGAATGCCTTCCTCGGCATGGGCAGCACACTGCAAGTTCTGGATCTCTCTGGGAATAACATAACGTCACTGTCGGACAATCTGTTGAAGACTTTTGATGATTTCAGGTGAATTGCCCTTCTCGATTTACGGTCGCTTTGAACGTCCTTTCAAATCTCCATTTGTTTCAGAATGCTAAATTTGAGAGACAACAAACTGAAGTCATTCACCGCCTTTGAAATATTCAATGGCTTCCAATTGACTCTGCAGAAATTCGACGTGAGCGGCTCGTCCAACACGGCGATTAATCTGCAAGAATTGCGAAGGTGATTTTCTACCCAGCTCGCATCAATGCTTCAGATTTATTTGTTTTGTTTTTCAGAATGCGAAACATTCGATCTCTGTCACTATCACGATTATCCAGCCCAAATTTGTCGCCAGAAGACTTTATGGAATTTGGTGTGGAGCTGGAAGATCTGAAAATAACGCATGGTCCTCTGCAGTCCATAAAAAGCCACACATTCAAACATGTTCGAGGGATCAAGCGTCTCGATTTGAGTGAGAACGACATTGGGTCGATTGAGAATGATGCCTTTCTCGAGATTGGTCATTCATTGAACTCCCTAAAAATATCTCATGGATTATCGCCAGCCTTGAGCACATTCCCCGCGCAGGCATTCCGCTCGTTGACCTCATTGGCAGAGCTGGACATGAGCAACAATCACTTGAAGTCGATCAGTGACACAAGCTTTCATTTTTTGAAAAATCTCAAAACCCTCGAAATGCACGACAATTCCATTGATAATATCCTCAAAGGCACGTTCCAGGTAATTTCATCTCCACTGGAATTCACGAGCACTTGATTCAATTAATTTTGCGGTTTTCAGGGCGACATCCATTCCAAATTGCAGACCATTTCGTTTGGTTTCAATGGCTTGCGACAGATTCAGCAACACACATTCGTTGACTTGGAAGTAAGTTCGCATCGCTGCCGAAACTTGTGACCTTGAAACTAATTCCATTTTCATCCGCCAGGTGCTGAATAAACTGCTGCTGAATGACAATCGCATAACGAAGATCGAAAGGCGGGCCTTCATGAACCTTGATCAATTACGTCAGTTGAACCTACGTGGCAATAAACTGGATACCATATCCGATGAATCTTTCCAAGTGAGTAGAATAAGAGTGAAAATTCTTTTTGTAGCAGAACCGGTGAAGTCAGTTTTGACCCCCGAATCGAAAGTCCAAATTGCTGCAAAAATTCTCTTTTCGTCCATTTTTCGTCTCTTCGATGAAATGAATGCGTTTGATTCGAGCATTTTCTGAAAAATTACTCAAAATACACGCCCTCCCCCACATTACCGCGGAAAAATCCGACCCCCACGTCTGGCAAACCACAAAATTTTCCGTGCGAAAAACGTTCAAATCAGAAATGCGCCATCCATGCTACGGCATCAAGCTCATTGTTTCAATACTCTTTCGATTTGACGTCTGCTATGTCAAAACGCGGAAAATACGCATTGTTAATACTTTCTCGCGCACTAAGCATTTGTCCCGTACGAGAGACGGCATCGCGTTGTGTACACCATTTCAGCAGCACTGGAAGCATTAGCAGAGTTACAAAAGTGAAGTGAAGTGCGAATGGTGCAATTGTTATTTTTTCTCGAGTCAATTGCCGAAATGCCCAGAAAAATCGTGCGACAGTCGAGTGAGCCGCAGTGATGGAATGTTTTTTTGAATGAACTTCAAAAGTGCATATGAAATCGACGGTTGAATGTGCCAGTGTAGTGAGTGATGCCGAGCATAATGTCGTCGAAAAGTGATATCGAAAATGGTCAGTGCCGCTTGTGCGGTGATTGCAGAGACATCCGAGTGAAAAACATTTTCGACGATGATCAGTCGCTGCTATTGACCAAGTTGCAAGCGACCTACTCGATTGTGGTAAGTTATGGTCCGATATCGATATTGATATCGATTCGAACTGCAAGAGAACCGGAATAATGATTTGCCCTTCCCCGTGCTGGTTGCTGTCGTGTAGATCTACAAAGGGGATCCCTTGCCAAAAGGTTTGTGCGGGCCGTGCGTGACTTCGGTAGACGACTTCTACCGAAGGATCGTCAAGCACAGAGATCTCGAAGCGGAATGGGCCGAACATCTACGATTGAATGACTCTTCGGATGCATATTTGCTTGCAAGAAATATTGTTGACGTAAGTTATTTGCCAACGCTGTGGTGTCGCATTGATTTTTGTCGTCGTTCGCTCGAAGTGACGTTTGATGTTTGATTTTGTTCTCAATTTCATCGATATTTTCATTTTGACGCGAACGAAATAGCATCGGTGCATGAGACGGGTGTGCGATATATCGATTTTTGGACGAGCCGGCAACAGTTCGGCTTGCCGCTTTCATCATTTTCCACATTCTACGCGAGCTTTGATTGTTTCTCTGCGGTTATCGGCCACAGGTTTTCGAACAGAGCAGCAGTGCGACTGTTGCTTTCGGAATCTTTGCTCTGTTTCGTTCGTTGGCTCGACAGCCATTTATTTCTTGCATCAGTAATTCGCTTGCTGATTGATCTGGTTGAAGGAACCGCCTTCGCCAACAGTAGTTTATTTGCGATATTTGCTGCACGAGATTTTTCATGATTTTTAATTTGATTTTTTTCGTGAGCTGTCAACTAATGTGCACTCAGCTGATCGGTATGCATTTCGGAAAAACTGCCTCGCATTTTTATTGAGAAACAAAATCAAACATCAACAGCGCATAAAATCAATCTCGAAATGGAGAAATAATTGAGGTTCCACTTTACAGGAGGGCAGTGACTCTGTGAGCAGGAAGCTGAGCAAATTGATTCCGCATAGCACGTTTGTTGTGTCAAATGGAATTCGGTCATTGATCAAATACGAGCATGAGCCAGAATCGGAAGAAAATCCTTCAGAACCGGAAGGCTATTCGTGCAAGACACTCAAGAGGTTGTGCATCGATTACATAAATGAGAACGGTCCAGACGTGCTGGGTTTTTCAAAGACCAATTCGTACAGCGAGACAGAGCTGAAGCACAATGAGGACTCATTCGACGAAGAGGACTTTGATCACGAGCAGGAGCATGAGGTGACGCCGAACGTAAAGCAAGATATTGTGAAAATGGCTGTGAAGAAAAAGAAACGACGTGCCAATCGGGATTACATAAGTCGCTCTCGGGCGAGAAGAAGAAGGCTGAAGCAACAGAAACAACTTCAACAAAAGCAAAACTCGGTGGCCTTGCTGAAGGAAGCCAAAGCGCCACCCAGCGAGGACGATTGCCGACCGGGCGAATCCGCTTCTGGAAACAGTGAAATCGTTGAGAATCTAAGAACTCGATCACGGAGGGGCATGTCGCTGCAGCTCGACCAACTGTCCAACATATCATGGGATAGTGTTGAGGGAAAGAGGCCAACTCGCTCGCAAGGGAGCTCAGGCTTGCGAACGCCAAACACACCGCCACCCGGAGCAATAAGTGGGACGAAGGCATCTGAGAAGGGGGAAAAGCTTGGCAAAATCGTAGAGGAGAATGCAACGCTCCAGCCAAGGAATCGGAGAATTTCTCGGAAAATGGCGGAGGCCATGTCATCGTTGACTACATCGCCGAGCCGATCATCAAGACTTTCTATGGCGACCAGCACATTTACGGCAGAAAGTGAAGCGACACCCAGTCGATCCGCTAGTGAGCTAAGCAGACTGGAGGCCGATGTAGAGGACTCGCAAGAGGCGACGGGATCAGTCGACCCGGAACGTACTGCCGATGAATCGGCTATGGGCGAGGATGAAAGCGAGCCGATGGAAACGACTGAAGCATCGGAAACGGATGCTACTTCCCAGCAATCTGCGTCACCAAGTCTGCCGAACCGATCTGAGAGTAGATCGCCGTCAAGGCGAAAATGCAACTCCGCTGATCCGCACCAACTATCAACGGAAGTGTCACTTGTTCCGATCAAGAAATTCCGTGAAAAGGAAATTGATCGATCGGACTCGGAAGCGTCTTTCATTTCTCTGAGCGAAATCAAGCAAACACTGACTCGGAATCCCGACACCATTGTGAACATCAATTCATCGGTCAGCATCTTGTTGAAGCCACCCCAGGCGGCATCGAGTTCAACCAAAACGGCAATAAGGAACATTCAGAACTTATTCAATGGCGGGCCACCAGTACGTGATATCTACCCTAGTATTAACTTCGATTACACTAGAAAAGTCCGATGTAAATATTGTAATAAATCCTGTGAGAATATCAAAGTATTAGCGGAGCATCAGTTGAGTCATTTGAAGGTGTCCGCCCATAAAATTGGTCACATTCAAATGCTAGCACCGAAACATCGTCGGGTGAGTACGAGGCAATGTCTGCCCAAGGAGGCACTTTCTTGCATTGTTTGTTTGTAATTTAAATAATTTCATGGATATTGTATTTCCGCAGGGCCGAATGGTGTCGATGGGCGATGAGAAATGCATCCGCTGCTTGAACTGCTGGAAATTGTATCCAAACAGTAAGCTCATATTGGAGCATTGGGTGAAGGGGCGATGCCTCTTCTACTGTTCCATTTGCGGGAAATCCTTCCATGAGAACATTAAAGAGATCCGACACCACTTTCCGGCAGCGCATGGTATCAAATACCGAATTGCGGATCGTCACCGAACCAATGTGCATGAAATGTACCAAAGGATCAAGAGAGCAAAAAGCATGGCAGCCCAAAATGGATCAAATCGTGCGTCTGGGAGCCAGTCCGAACCAACGAAACATGTCTACAAACAACGTGAGCTTGTGCACGGGGTCTTCAAATGTAACCAATGCTCGAGCTCTTTCACGAATGTGTTTGCCCGAAACGCACACATGAAACTACATAAAACGTCCCAGCATCTGACATCGCAACGTGTCAGCTCTCCCACCACAAGTGTCTGCAGCATTGGCAGTACCAGCAGCAATGAAGGAAGGGCCTTGCCAATGACGGTAGTCATGAAGAGCAACGCATTGGCCAGGCCGTTGGGGAGAATGAGCAGCACTCAACCCGCAAGGAAACCAACGCCTGAACGGCGTGCTTCGCTATCAGCTTTGCCTGCTTCTACTGATTCTCAAGAGAAATGGTCCACGGACATCCAAATCAAGGAGGAAGTGATCGAAGAGGATGAAAATGAGTCAGAAACGATGGACACTCCGACCATTTCGCAGTGTCCAAGTCCTGATCAAACGGATCAACCCACCACAGCGAAAACCGTCAAAGTGGAGAATGATAATTCGAGTGAGAGCGGCGGTATGCCACGATTGCAAGTGAAAAAACTGACTGAACTTCAGAATCCACAGGCCACAATTGTGCCGACCAGCACTAGTTTGATTGGCACAAAAATCCGCATTATCAATCCGGTGACAAATGTCACAACAACGATGACGCCGAGACAGATAAAAATTCTTCCTCGAATTCCTCCGCCACAATTGCATGGACCGAATGTGATGCAGAGAGCCATCACTGCTCCGACGGTTCTGCAAATTCAGCCGCAATTCAAATTAGCCTCCGGTCAACATGTCCAAGGGACACGGATCTTCAATCCGGTGTTTGTCGTCCAATCCCCGCCGAATACCGTGCAAATTCCATTGCAAAAGCAAGCCAACACATCACAGGGAACAGCATCCACTTATCAATCGTTTTAATGATCTTATTTCCAACTTTTACTAAGAGAAAATGATGTGACCCCTTTTTAAATAAATTATTGAACTCTTTTCGTCATTTCTTGATGTTTTATGCGCTCAGAATGCCTTTTTGCTATTTTTTTATCTGCGTTGAACGAAAACACTCAGATTTTTTTGGTGAATATTGAAAAAACAATATTTAATTTAATATTTCAAATCTTTTTTTTCGTAAGAATACAAAGAGCATGTTTTTCGCAAGAGAATCCTATCAACTACTCATTTCCGTCCCTTCGCCTTCGATTTGACTCGCTTGCTCTTGCCCGCACGAGATGCTCCGCCTTTCTGGCCGCCTTTGCCCGCTCCTTTGCCTGCTCCTTTGCCCGCCGCTTTACCGGTACCCCGTCCAGCACCCTTCGCACCTGGTCGTCCTGAATCCATCGACGATTCCTTTGTGTTTCGCTTCAATCCACGTTTCTTTCCACCGAATCCGAATCGAGAGTCCCGCTCCTTTCGCTTGCTGCTCGGTCCCTTGACTCCACCTGGTTTCTTGGTGTCTTCCAAGAAATCCAAATTCTTCAATTTTCCCTTGCGGAATTTCTTTAATTTGTCCAACATTTCCCGTTTGTCTGTATCACGTTGTACACGAGACTGCCGTTGAATCAGCTTGCCCATTTTTCGTTGTTCACGAATCTGTTTCAAGCGTTCAGATTTCGCTTGACCTTGCTGTTTGGCCATCAAATTGGATCGGACCTTCTGCATGTGCTCATCGGTTTTTGCCATTTCGGCGAAATAGTCGTCGGGACGCTTTGTGGGCATGGCCAATGCATGTAAACGCTTGATACCTTCCAACACCGCTGATTGGGCTTGCCGATGGAATGTCATTTCGCGTTTGAAATCGTTCAAAACGGGATCTTCGTTGGGTGCAAACGATTTGATTTTAGCATTGCCGGCAAAGAGACTGGCACGTTTCTGTTCGTGTTTCTCCAATTGCAATGCCAATTCTGGTGCCAACGGTGCCATGTCGCAAGTCAAGTCCAGACGTTCCAGCCATGGCAAATTCAATTTGATTTCATTCAATTTTTGTTCAATCCGCAACTGAAAATGACAACATCAATTAAAGCGTGAGTCATTCCATTGACGGGTGGTCAATTAAAACGAATGTATTTCACGGCGATACTTACAATATTGTTAACGGCCTGTCGTGGTCCATCGCCGACTTCAATGTTCAATCCGGGTTTCAAATCGCCTCTGGCAAATGCCTCTTGCAACTGAAAATCAACACATTTTGGGGTTATGTAAATAACATTGATAACACCTCACAGCACTGGCCAACGGGCTCTTTTGCCCGGCAATTACCTCTTCATCTGATTCATTGTAGTCTTCAGACATGCTTTCCTCGTCGAATTCCGTCATTTTGTGTTGCTTACGAATCAAACTAAACTTAAAACGAAAATGCTCGAATAAATGTTGTTTCCGAAATCACCGAGCGAAACTACGAAGACAACACGCTTACAAGCTTATTCTGTTCGTTGCACGTGCGATTCAAAAGAAAATAATACTTTGACAGAAACAACACTGTCAACGAACTGCACGGTGAATGTGGAATGAGCCAATCACAGACACAGCGACGTCATTGAACGCTCGCTCATTTCAAATGAGTGTGTTCAATGCGGTTTTGTATGGTTTCAAATCCATTTAAATGATACCTCTACTAATTGCATTATTTCGGCTCAGCTTCATTTTAAATTGATTGATTCGTTTTTGTCCCTTTCAGAATCTACCGGAATTGGAATTATTGGATTTGGCTTACAATTCCTTGCCGACATTCGATTTTAATTTCTTTGATCAGGTTTGTATCAGCGTTCGTGCGCAGCTCCTTTCCCAAATGGAATGGAGATTCCCATTTAGCGTCATGAACCAACATGTTTCATTCACTTAGGTCGGGACGTTGTCCACACTTCGGGTGAATGTTAGCAACAACAAAATCACCGATTTGCCTTTGAATACTTCTGGCGGAGGTCGTTCAGATCATGGTAAACTGCTATTCTTTGCTTGCTTTCAACATTTTTCACGGAT
>JANSTV010050605.1:0-14118 GCA_027564135.1 Lestremia cinerea
ACCCGCTGGTACGAGGAGCATCTGAAGAAAAGCTACAAATACGATGAGGCTGAACCGATTCGAGTGGTTTTGTTGACGGACGACAGCAAAAATCGTGAAAAAGCGCGACAGGAAAACCTCCTCACGTGTTCAGTGCGGGAATATGTTCAATCGCTGGAGAAACATCCGACGCTGCAGGACAAATTGGCGCACAAGGACTATTCGGTGGATGCCGATGCCAACAAGTCGGCGATCTTTCCACCACATTTGACTCCCAACGAGATTCATGAAGGCATCAAAAGTGGCAAACTATTGCAAGGCTCCTTCGCAGCCTCCCGCGAAAACTATCTCGAAGGCTTCGTCAACGTGGAAGGCTACGAGAAATCCGTAAGTAACGATCTTTTTGAAAGTTTTACTAGAATAAATCTCACAATCACCTCTCGATAGATTCTGGTGCTAGGCCATGAAGGTCTGAATCGATCAGTAGATGGCGATCTGGTGGCGATTGAGCTGCTGCCAGAAGATAAATGGAAAGCACCCAGTGAGATTGTACTCCAAGACGACCAAGAAGATCCAGGTGATGTTTTAGACCAGGAAAACATCTCCGCCGTTGAATCCGTTCCATTGGAAGAGAAGACCCCAACGGCCAAAGTTGTGGGCATCATCCGCCGGAAATGGCGTCAGTACTGCGGCATTCTCCAATTGAATCCCATCCCGGGATCGACACGTCACATTTTCGTGCCGGCTGAACGAAAAATTCCCAAAGTTCGCATTGAGACACGTCAAGCAGAGGAGCTGAAATTACAACGGATCATCATTGCAATCGACTCATGGCCGAGACATTCCCGTTATCCGCAAGGGCATTTCGTAAGAGCCCTAGGACCGTTGGGAGACAAGGCCACCGAGAATGAGGTATTGCTGCTGGAACACGATGTCCCGCACTCGAAGTTCTCCAAAGAAGTGCTCAGCTTTTTACCGCAATTGCCGTGGAGCATCACCGCCAATGATTTGGCGAAACGAGTCGATCTACGAGATATCGTCGTTTGCTCGGTGGATCCACCCGGATGTACGGACATTGATGACGCATTACATTGTCGCCTTTTGCCGAATGGAAACTATGAGGCGGGTGTGCATATCGCTGATGTCAGCCATTTCATTCGTCCGGGTAATGCAATGGACAAAGAGGCCGCCTCCCGCGCTACAACTGTCTATTTGGTTGACCAACGTATCGACATGGTGCCTGAATTGCTCAGCTCGAATTTGTGTTCACTGCGGGGCGGCGTTGAGCGGTTCGCCTTTTCATGCATTTGGGAATTGGATGAAAATGCAACCATTGTCCGTTCGAAGTTCCACAAAAGTGTCATCAAGTCAAAGAGAGCGATGACGTATGAGGAGGCTCAGCTCATCATCGATGACGTCTCGCAGAAGGATGAATTGGCTGAATCGTTGAGGAATCTGAATAAATTAGCCAAGATCATGAAGAAGCGTCGTATTGAAAAAGGGTAAGTGGTTGCGAGTTTGATTAAAACGAGTGCTGAACATTCGAATTAATTTTCCAGAGCCTTGGTTCTTGCTTCTCCGGAGATTCGCTTCCAAGTCGATAGCGAAACGCTGGATCCTATCGAAGTGGAGCTGAAGAAAATGCGTGAAACCAATTCAATGGTGGAGGAGTTCATGTTGTTGGCAAACGTGACGGTGGCGGAAAAAATTGAGAAGGAATTTCCTGAATTCGCGATGTTGCGTCGCCATCCGGAACCACCACAGACCAATTTCGAGCCATTGGTCAAAGCCGGCCAAAATCTTGGCTTTGAAATCGACACGACCAGCGGAAAGGTTCTGGCCGAGTCTTTGGACAATGCTGTTCGGACGGATAATCCGTATTTCAATACGATGCTCCGCATATTGGCAACGCGCTGCATGATGCAAGCTGTGTATTTCATCAGCGGCACAGTTCAGAAGGAGGAGTTCTTCCACTACGGCTTGGCGGCACCGATTTACACACATTTTACGTCACCCATTCGACGGTAGGCATTGCCTCTATGCCTTTGGACGAAATGAGATTATCGATTTTCAATGTCATTCCAGTTACGCTGACATCATCGTGCATCGCTTGTTGGCAGCATGCATCGGAGCCGACAACACCTACCCCGATTTGTTGGACAAGCGCAAGACATCGAATCTTTGCAACAATTTGAACTATCGGAATCGAATGGCTCAGTACGCTGGACGAGCTTCGGTGGCTTTGAATACGCACTTGTTCTTCAAGGGGCGCACCCAAGAGGAGGACGGGTGAGTGCTAACATTGACTTGTCCGAAGAAGACAACTTCAATAAACCTCATTTCAGGTACGTTTTGTTCGTCCGAAAGAACGCGTTGCAAGTATTGGTCCCGAAGTTCGGTTTGGAAGGAACAATTTACCTGACCGGGAAGAAGGGAAATGCCCACAGTTCTGGCGTTCAATTCATCTACAACGAAGAAGCTCACACCCAGCGCCACAAAGACATCATTTTTCGGGCATTCGATCCGGTCACCATCCGTCTGAGCTTGGATGATTCCAATGTTCAGCATGAGAAATTGCTGTTCGCCTTGGTGAAACCATACATTCCTGGTTTCAGCGTGGAACCGTTGCCCAAGACCGATGACATTGAAATGACCGAAACGCCAGCCAAACGGAAGCCCAACGAAGAGGTTGCCGCCAGCAGTGGCTCCACAAAAACAAAAAAGAAAAACAAAAAACAGAAAAAATGATGAATTTTGTAAAACAATTTTTTGTGAAAATGTTTTTTTTTAAGGAAAATAAAATTTGTTGGACCGATCACATTGTGGTCAAATTGAAGGAAAAGGCTCGATCACTTGCGAGAGGCCAATTGAGGATCAGGAGCCGTCAAAGCGTAGCCAAGACTTTGAAGGCTACGTCGAATGCCTGCGAAAACCGATGGATCCTCCACGGTACCAGGAAGGATCACCTGTTTGTCTCGTGCAAATTCAGCCATTGCTTTGCGCAACGTCTTTCCGGATCTAGTACGCGGCAAAGCGTCAACTGGGGCGATGAGTTTGAATGCCGCTACTGGGCCGACGATGCGGCGAATGATCTCAACGATCTCAGTGGACAGTTTATCCCTAGGTGTTGTCACTCCTTCTTTGCAAACGTAGAGGCAAAGCGGGATTTCTCCTTTGGTGTCTTCGGGCACGCCAAAGACGGCAACGTCTGCCACGTCTGAATGGCGCAAAACGGCATCTTCCAGACTTAAAGTTGAAATGCGATGACCGGCCACATTGATGACGTCATCATCTCGAGCAGTGACATAAATGTAGTTGTTTTCATCTTTGTAGCCGGCATCCATCGTGTCATAATATCCCTGCGGAGAATTCCATTGATTTCATGTTTCTGTGAGGGATCGAGGTGAGGCACATGGCAGTCTTACCGGGAACTTCTGGAAGTATGTTTTTTCGAAAAGATCGTCATTTTTGTACAGTGTAGACATTGTGCCAGGTGCCAGAGGAAGTTTGATGGCGATGCGACCCAATTCATTAGTTTTTGCTTCTTTTCCATCGGGATGCAAGACTCTCACTGAAAATGTCGATTGTGGCGAATGGATCTGAGAGGGAATCAACGAGAGGTCTTACCATCGTATCCAACAAACGGTTGTCCAGTGGAATATTGCGGCTGACGCTTCTGTCCAAAGCCGAGACAAGAGGTTGTAATGGCCGACCCAGTTTCGGTTTGCCACCAATGATTTACACATGGCACTCCGAACCTCTTTTCGATCCAGTTCTTCGTTTCCGCATCACAAGGCTCACCGGCAATGAAAATCGACTTCAGTGAACTGATGTCATAACACTGCCCATGCTCACATTCGGGATCAAGACGACGAATCGCCCGGAAGGCAGTGGGCACTGAGAACAACGAAGACACTCGATGTTGACTTATCACACGGAAATACTGGCCTGGGTTGGGACGATCCGGTTTGCCTTCGTACATGACCAGAGTGGCTCCATACAGCAACGGTGCATAACAAATGTAGGAATGGCCCACGACCCATCCTAAGTCAGATGCCGCCCACCAAACCTCATCTCTCTTCAACCCGTAGATGGTGCTCATGGTATACGTCAAATTGACCAAATGGCCGCCAGTCGGTCGTTGAATGCCCTTCGGTTTATCTGTGGTGCCCGAAGTGTACAGAATGTACAACGGATCATTGGCCTCAACAGGAACACACTCGGTCGACTCTCCCAACCCCAATCGCAATACATCGTCCCATGCAATGTCCGTCTTTGAAGTCAACGGAGTGGACAGGACGTTTGTTCGCTCGAAGATCACATTGTGCTGAGGCTTCCACGCAGACATGCGGACGGCCTCGTGCAAAATATCCAAATATTTAATCACTTTGTTTGGTTCGACCCCGCAATTGGCAGCAATAACTGCCTTCGGCTGGGCGTGCTCGATGCGAGTACACAACTCACTAGCGGCAAATCCGCCGAAAACCACCGAATGAACGGCGCCAATTCGAACCACAGCCAGCATGGCCATCACCGCCTCTGGGATGAGTGGCATGTAGATGATCACTCGATCGCCCTTCTCCACACCCAATTTCCGCAGACCAGCCGCCAACACGGTAATCTTTCGAACGAAAACAACATTTTTTTTTTTCAAAGCGAAGACCAGCAAATGCACTTAGATCAACTCACTTGGTCGTGCAGCTCTTGATAAGTCACCGTGCGTGTGGTTTCCGTCAGTGGGCTGTCATGAATCAGCGCAATTTTCTCGCCGCGACCTTCGTTGATGTGTCGATCGATAGCATTGTAGCAAGCATTCAACCGACCACCGACGAACCACTTCGTAAACGGTGGTCTGCGATTGTCTAAAACCCTCTCGAAGGGCTCGTCCCAATGCACCAACTGTTTCCCCAATTCGCCCCAGAATTTCTCCGGATTCTCAATCGACTGACGATACGCTGTGACATAATCATGTGACCGCTCATCGTCTGTAATAATTTGAATTTAGAAGCATATTGCCGGACCACACGTCGCCCAAAAAACGCACCCGAAAGTCGTCGAGTCGTCGACAATGACCTCCACTCGAATGGGCGCCTGCACGGCAGTCCCATTCTAATGTTCGACAAGCCACATTTTAAATAATTCACTTTCCAACACACCATTTTCAATTGCAACAAATCACCAACTAATCGACAGCCAAGCACACAGTTCTCTGTCGCGACGAAGCAATCGCCCAGTTATTGGTCTTATCGTCACTTGAATTTCCAAAAATCGTAAAATTTTGCAACCTGCGATATCGCAGTCACACAAACAACACCAGCGCAAAGCTATTTTCAAACTAACTGCCATACACCACGAACGGGATGGACGCAGATCCAGAGATTTCGAACCGAAGCGAACGAATGAAACGAGAAATTCATCTCGATCGACAAGACGAATGTGCTCGATGAGCTCAGGGTTGCGCTGAATTAGATCGAAAATAGTAGACAGAGCGTCGGGAGATCGACAACCCTGACCGCAAAAAACATGGGTCGCATAAATAATATTCAAGCGACGCGCGCTGTCGACGCTGCACGCAACGATCAAAAAGACAAAATAGAACGCAATCAATCACTCGAGCGCGGAGCATTTGGAATGATTCGATTCAGTTCGTTCTATTTCGGTTTTTCATTCAAATCGCCGAGTTGTGAAGCATTTCAAACAAACCGACTGTTTTGTTTTTTCTTTTTCAATCAACCGGTTTCACTAGACGCAGCTCTCGTCGACTTGCGATCGCATACGCTTGCGTTTGTGTTGATTGTTTACATTTCAAATGACCTTGAAGCATTGTTGTGCATGCACGCAATCTGACGAAGGGGGTACGGTAGGTCATGCCGTTTGACGAAATTAAACAAGCGATTAACAAGTCATCTTCAACTCTTATTTTATTCACTCGAAGGCGTCCGAATGCGGAAAGCATTTTCAGAAAAACAAAGGAGCTTGCGCGGCATATCCGAATGGAGCTGCAGCGTATCTCGAGTAAGCGGTCGCGTAAGGTGAAACGGCATACGATGCTCCGAAGAGGCTAGAATAAGTGAATGGCGCTGGAGCAGCGACCAGAGGGGCTGCAGCTGCAACCGCGACACCATTGTAGTTCCGAGCAACCACTTGCGAGCTGGCGGCTGCGACGACAGGAAATGGGGCGGCAACCAAGGGCGATGTGTAAGCAACAGCAGCTGGAGCCAAAACGCTTGGCTTAGCCAATGCGCTGCAGACAGCCATGAGAACGACGATTGCGTTCTGTGGAAGGACAATTGTAAATTAACTGCGAATAATTTCTCCAAAAACTCGGGCAAAAACTTACCAATTTGTTCATTTTGCGATTGATTTGCTGGCTTGATTGATTCGAAATGGGTGATTGAACGATTTGTGATTGAATACGATCGAATTTGATGGTTTTATACTGAATTTGAATGCTCCACCACTTCGACCGGCAACTCAATCGTCCGCACGTGATATTTCATTATCATTATGTCAACAATCAAGTCGCAAATGATGCGCGTCGCGCATAGTAATTGGTGCTCGAGGATTATCTAATCACTTGCACAGCGTCGATCAATTTCGTTTCGGCATTTGCATTGCTCTCACGTCGCCGGGGCTGGTGATTGATCACGATTTCGCATTCAGCTAATCGATGTGCATGCATTTAGGCGAATAAATAGAGTTTCGGTTTCATTTGGATATTCCGAGGATTTTCGTGAAGATTTGAAAATACGAAATGCATAGAATCTGAATCTTGAATCTTGAATAAAAAAAAAACACGTTCGGCAAACGACATTGGTTGATAAATTGCGTAATAATCGCATAAATTGTATTTTGAATAATGCCTTTGGCCCCGCTCTTTTTTATGGATCAATTCAATTCAATTCAATTCGAAACTCCTGCAGTTTAGAGCGAAATTTCGAAATGAACTAGAATCTTAGAGCTGGAATGATATTAAGTTCATTTCCGTGAGTCCGACTGGGCGAAAACATCACAGAAATCCCCTCCTTCAAAGACTTAAAAGTGAATAAAAATTAAGAAACTAATCCTTCAGCTTTTTAACAATGCAACGTCGTTAGTGACAGAAGTGCCTATCTCTCTTTCTAAATATGGCCCCAACCATTATTTTGATTATTATATGCGTTGATTATCCATACTATATGTTGCTTTATGTAGTTGAGAGTGTGAAAGTTGGTGAACCTGAAACCCGATTAAAGTGCTTCTGCATCTTTCTCAACCACGGGGAAATGGTTTTGCTGGTGCATTCTCAAATCGATGTCGTAACGATAGTTGCAGAAGTCACTCATATCTGCAAAATAACCCGTGAAAGTTATAACAACAGATTTGTTTCGGGCGAAGATTCGGGACAGCCTGTAATTTGTGGCAAAAATGAAATGCAAGGACCGAATGAAAATCGATTTGAATGGGCTTACTGAGCACAATGAGCCAGTATGTCATCGAAATGCTTCCTGGGAGTGAATCGAAGGAAGAGGTTGACCACGTTTTAAACTACAGAGAATTTTGAACTTCATACCGCATGTGCAGCTCCTCTTCTGATTCTCGTCTTTTGCTTTCGATATGCTTGCCGCCTTTCCTGCATCCGAATATTTTATTGAGTGACTGATTGAATGAAACAACTGGGGATCTTACCAAACCAGAAAATCCACACAATATTGCTCTACATTTGTCACTTGTACTGCCATCGCAAGGGGTGTAATGTCGAATTTTAGACTGCCAATACAAAAGTCAACGTCAATGTAAGCCACCTTTGGAAAATGAAGCAGCACTTACTACAGACAATTATCATTGTAATCTTCTAGTAGTTGCTTCTTCCTTTGAATCAATTGAAATGAAATCACGGTGCGAACTCCATCTTGTAGTCGAATTTAGCGTAAAACTTACGATTCAAAGTTGAGACGCTGTTCATCGGCTCCTTTGAGCATACTATACATTCTGTTTAACAAAATGATAAAAATCAAAAGCGAACTCATCATAAGCAAATCCTTGGATACTCACTTCAAGAACGTCCACGAAATTGAAGTGGGATATAAACGTGGATCGACAACGTCCGTCGGATTCTGATGATAATATTTGATTCTGAAACGAAAATATTCTCCTCAATATTTGACGTTTCTATTAAATCATAATGTGCAATGACCCACATATGCCTCATCATTTTATGCCAAAGATTTGCATCTTTATCGAGATCCTTTTTGGTCACGCATCGAGACAGCTGGTCGGGAATACATGGTTTTTGATGCACACACAATGGATTCAATTTTGCACTGCAAATCAGACATCGTCTATATCACCGAGGACGAGATTTCATTATTTTAAATACTCACGGAAAAGCTTCCGTAGTCTTAACTTCCATCAGAGCGACTGGTTTTTCAAAGTTGGGATTCATCCTGAAAATTATTGATGAAATTTAATGTTCGGGACGATGATGAAGTTTCAAGATCGCACCAGAATCTATTCTCAACACAACCCCTCCATACGTGCAGCATCAAATCGATTGATCTATCAGTGAAGTCGATAGACAAATGACTTTGTCGTGCAAAAAATTTTAATTGGATACGGCAAACGCTCTTCAAAAATTTAACTTCTTGTGATGGTTCCCTTTGACGGCGTCTACGACGAATTCAACGTTCCGTATCAAAACAATTAGTAGTTGAACTATTGATCGAACTCACAGGTAATAGTTGCAGCGGCTCGTCCAAGCCGCCATGTTTCCTTCGTCATTAATATCCCCGAAAAAACATCGCGCGAGGTTGATGCGCAATTCTATGGTCGACAGTTCGTCGGCCGATTTCGTGAATGTCATTCCGTTGTTTAAATTTGGCTTTAAGCTGAAATAATATTTCGAACTGAATAGAATCGCACTTTCCATTACAGCTTCCTCACTTGAATGACACGGAAATCACGCAGGAGCTGAACTCTTTTATCACCAATTGGATGCTTGGCATCGAAATGCCCCTGAAAACCACAACCATTTCAGAGTCAGAGAACTGTCAGAAGATATGAAGAGGAACTCACTGATCCAATAACGCAGATGCGTTTTCCTGAAAACGTTTAAAATCATTTTCATCATCATCAGAATCGATTGAAGAACCTGTGGTTCATTACCTCTGCCCTCAAAATAGATGAGCCAGTTTGAGATGGTTGCGATCTACAATGAATCAAAAACGTTTCAATTCGTTTGAGATCGGCTTTACAGTAAGACCCACCGCCTCGTAATTTCATTGCAAATTGCTCTTGCCAGTTTGAAATCATGATGACGAAACCCCGTTGGGCCTTGCTCAAAGGTTGGAATTGTGTTGCACGCCTTTAGTTGTTCCTGCTCACGACCATCGATGAAAAAATTTTTACGACCAAGTTGACAATTTATCAAATCGGTTCGACGGTCAGCAATATGCTTTAGTTTTCCAATATTGTGGAGAGACCAGTTCGGATGTCTAGAAGAGAATGGGATTCGATTGATAATCCCTCATTCATTCGACTGAAGTGTTTGAACCAACCCTTGCAGACCCTCGAACTCCATCTTCCAAGCTGCTGAGAGGAGTACCCCATTCGGCCTAGAAAACATATCGGTGATTAGTCAAAAGAACTTGTGGTCCTTGCTGGACGGGTTGAAACTACCAAACGAAATTCAAAGCCTTTCTCTGTTTTTCAACCGGCCGCGACTTATCCTCTAAGCATTCTTGGATACTCGTCACATAAACTTGCATGTGCGGACGTCTGATTGGACAAATTAAAGTTTGAGATAATTCTCCCGACGACGGAATCCCCTGAAACTCACGCATTCATCAGCACATAACTGCATATGTAGCTCACCAATGGAGTCAAATTGGCACCGAACGACATCACGCTTGAATGAAAAATCAATTTCAGAGTTGCAGTGTGTTCTGTCGATTTGAACTAAGCTCAATTACTGGGAGCAACTATTGTAGAATGATGATTTGTTGATACTTTTATGGGCTCCTTCCCTCAACTTGAATCGAAGAACGCAACCCAGGAAGGCATCTGGACTGTTTTGGTCTTTTTTTTGAAATTCCTTGCTGCGGAAAGAAACTCATTCGCTGATTTAATAATTAAAAAAAAAAGCATGAGGAAATGCAGCACCTGCGGCGAAATCCGAAATGCATTTTTATTGCATCCAAATGTTTCTCTCCCGCGTAAACGCTTTCGCTTGCTTGACTGTTGATTAAAGACCCCCAATTTAGACCATAATTTTGGTTCAACAGATTTCTCAGCTTACAGATCGAAGAACTCTAAGGCGCAACGTTTGAATTGATCAATGATGAATTCGATTTCTAGTTTGAGGTCCTCTATTGTCGATATAGTGCTAAAAAAGGAAGACAACACTTAATTAAGTTTCCTCAAAGGCACAAACCGACGCCACGCGAATCCAAACGAGATAGCTCACATCTTCTTCATCTCCTTAATTTCTTCAATCGTATCTTGCATGTTGAAAAAGAGTGTGCGGCAAATTGATCTGGCTAAAGCGTATTGATTGTACTCGAAATTATCGTCTGGGGGTGGAAGCACCTGGGGAAGCCTAAAAGAAATGCATTACATTCAACCCACGCACGCATTGTTGCATTTGCCAGCAAGTGCTCGACGCACTTGTATATTTTTCGACAATAATTTGTCTGCTTGGCTCGGTGTTCGTTGTATTGGCAGATTCTGAACTGAGTGCTCAATGGATGCATGTCACCATCAAAATCTTTGTCGTGAACGTGCGTCGTAACCGGCAATATTTCAGCTTTCGTCCTGTCATTAAGGTTGGCCCCATCTTCATTCATCAGAACTGCGTTCATGTTAATCATCAAGAACTGCATTGCTTGATACAATCTTCGAAAATTGAAATCATCCTCGGACTTCCTGTTGAGTGACATTAACCTTGAATAACTTCATCCCGTTTCACTCAACAGACATCTACTACTATACATTGCGGTGGTTTCATGCAGACAATCATGAACTCTAGTGGTTAACGAGGCCTGTTCAGCGCTAAAAAGGAACAACAAATGAACGTGCAAGCACCGTGCGAATTTGATGAGTTTCTTACAAAAAAACGTAGCTTCGGTAATTCCAATGGCATAGGCCATAAAGCTCCCACAATTTCCGTTTCCCCGTGGTAGCCAATGGGAAGAAAAACGTGTGCAGGTGCAACAAGCTGTTAAAGTTCATATTTTTCGAAATTGCAGTGAAGCGAAGAATTACATGTCAGAATGGAATGCTCTTACTATTTGCAATTTATCGAATGCTCGGAGAACTTTCCACTAGACGATCAACGAAGACACAACATATCATTAATTATCGGGTCAAGACAACGACGCGTCTCGACTTACTGGAGGAAATAAAATGCGTGACAAACCGCTCTTGATAATCGACTGGGAAAGATCGTTATTCCAGGGATTGCAAGCGTGTGCCGTCTAAATAAAGACGAAATAAGCTTTTCGAAGATTTCGAAAAATCGATCCGAGTTTTCGTTCACTTACAAAATATCGCAGTCTACCGTTAAATCATCCGCAACACGGTCCGTTATACATTCTTTCATTTTATCATCAAATTCAGATTTCTTAAATCCAATCCAAAGACTGACGAAGTTCAAATGCAAAATCAGAGCCACGAAAGGAGAAAAAAAAAACATTTGAAAACTCACTGAACGCGGCCTGGAATCATTCTAACCTCGTTGCTCTCCTCTTCAGAGCCCAATGCGTCATTCACAATCCACGCAAGATGTTCTTCATCCACTTTCAAGTGGAATTTGATTTCAACCCTGAAAGCAATCACCAATTCTCAAGAAATCCACATGAACCGATTGCGCTGAGTTACAATTTCAAGTATTTCTTAATCAGGCTTAGACCTTCGGCAGATAAGGTACTATAGGCTACTTTAAATTCAGTGGAACCCTCTACATCGCTGGTGATGTCATGTTTCTCAAAGAATTTACACATTTTACCAACCAAAGCTGAATGCTTCATGCTTTTGAAGATGCTCAATCCATCGCAAACATGCTTTACGTTGAGGCCTTGAAAGTGTTTAGTGATTTCATCGTCAGAGGGCCGCTCCTCTTTCCACATCAAGTAATAGGCGTCTGTAACTCTGAGATTCATGGATGATTTAGAGAATATCAAAACTCGGCCAGCCTTGCGCTCCGATGTATGTCCTTACAACGTTCGCACAAGCTCCTCTTTGATAACCTTCGCCGCATGTCTTTCATATCTGAATCTAGCACCGGAATTTTCTGTCATAAAATGCGCAGGAAATTCTTAAAATCCTTACGGTTTCTTCAAGAAAAGCACGCTAAACGCTTTCCCAAGCATTTTATCATCCATTTCCACCGTTGAATCACTTCAAATTCCAAAGTGCAATTATTTACAAGTCGCCAAAAGCATTCACCAGCTTACCATATTTCCAAGCGGATCGGTTCATTTACGAGGCACTTGCGAACCATATCGTTATAGTCGAAGCTGCAAATGTGAAAGGTGAATAGTTGAAATGCTACGAAATAATGCCATCAAGCAGTTGTTGCGACCGAAATTTTGTTGAGAGCGCAACAAAACATCTGTCAGTGACGCAATTCACAAACAATTTCATCGCCACATCATTTTCATTGTCTTTTTTTTTTTCGAAAATGATTGCAAACGTTTGCAAAAATTTTTCTCAAATAATCAAGCTTTTCCCTTCAATCGACCTGGAAAATGGCTCAATTTCTCCACGAAATCAAAATGTCAGCGAGCGACCAAAATTTCAGTCGAAAGTTACCGAATGAACAGACTGAGAGATGTGGCTACGAGGTAACACTCACTGGGACTGTCCATAGATCGCTCCAAAATTCATCAGCAACAAGAAGAGACCAGCAATGGTCATTATGAATGGCTTGTCCATCATCTTCAGGCCCAGTCAGCTCTTGATACACTTTGCACCTGAACTTCACCACTAAATATCTTCAGATCAGATTCTAAATTAGATTTTCGAATTTTAAATAAGATCCGCCACTTTGTCTCCAACGTCAGACACCGGAGCTCTTCTCTTGAAGACTGATTTCATGATATGTTGAATGTGGTGCAGCACGTTTTTCGATAGTGGCGCTCCATGGTGTGTTTGTGTGCTTGTGTGTGCATTGACATCCCAGACTTGCTGTTCAAATATTTGTTCAGCTTTGAGTGCGCACAGCGTGAGAATATGTTGAGCTTTGATGGCGAAAACAAATAGAATAGCAATTTGTAAAGACTCTTATGCATCGATTAGTTGTCAACTGCCGCGCTGTGTTTCATTGCAGTCTTTCAACGATTTTATTAGAATTAGGCCAGTGAGCCTTTTCAGGAGCATTTCTGAGAAAAGAAAGAGTTCTTTTTTTAAACAGCTTGTAAATATTTTTATTGAAATTAACATTTTATTATTGATGTGATTTATAATTGTGAATGAGATATTGAATTGATGCCTCTCTCCCACTGAAAATTAGAGATCCAAAATATGAAAAATCTTTAAAACTGAGCTGTAATGCAAAGAGTCATGATCAATGATACATAATCAAAGATCACCAATAATTTGAAATAATACTAAATATTAGACTGGTTTGAACCAGGCTCGACATTTTGTGAGGCCTACTGCGTCTTGTACATTAAGAGTAGAGTTGATTTCCACTTGGGATTACCTGTTTCACCCTTCAAAAGTATTTTTGTCCAATCCTTTTTCCTTTCAAGGCAAACCTGGTTAACACTTCGCTAATAGGCCAATTCTAATTCATTTTTCCTTATCTAACAAACCTCCAACGAATATTGTGCTCAAAATTGAAATTGATGCATAGTATTTAGACCACCAAAAGAGAAATAAGAAAATTGCATTTTTGAGCTCAAATTTTTAAGTTGCAGGTAACGGGGAGTAGTAAGAGGCGCACCAGCTCTTATGTCCCATCTAGCGGCAGACTAGCAAATCACGCGTTTTATTATAGTTTTATTATAGTTTTATTGTGTAGCGGCATGATGAAAAGTGTGTGGGTGTTTTAGGAATCATAAATGTAGCCGTTGAATTGGTGGGTTTGTATTTTTAAGTGAAATAATTGTTTGAAAATCGACTAGAATTGTGTTCAATGAGTGTTGGGGGTTGTGAGGT
>JANSTV010050616.1:0-27297 GCA_027564135.1 Lestremia cinerea
CACACACACACACACACACACACACACACACACACACACACACACACACACACACACACACACACACGCACACATACTATCTGTATCCACATATGCTTGGGAGTAAATCAATATATGTATGTCTTTGCCGACGACGACGCCAATGTTGACAATAAACGCCGAGCAAACAGCAACAGAAGCGAAAATATTCTATTCGTAATTTTCTCCCTAATGTTATTGATTGTTGTTGATAGTTGATTCCAATGAAACAGACAACGGCGCACATCATTTGCGAATGACGGATACACTAAGCGAAGACGCTGTTCGCATTGTACATATTATTCAATTTGTATTTAAATGTACTTTAAGTGAGAACATGTAATTTCAATTCATGTTTGGGTTGGTTGACAACGTCAGCTCTTCCAGCACCTCACCATATCCACCCGCGACGTCGATGACGAAGACGACGCCCATAACGACGATGATAACAAAGTCAAGGCAATAAAAAGCAACCCTAGTTTGGCTATAGCAACTCATGTCTATTTGCAATACACAAAACCAATGACGTTTAGTGTTGTCGATCAACGGTCATTCAGTTCTTCAGATTCGCCATTAAGTGGCCATCAAATTGTGATGAACCATAAACTATCTGTGGTTTGTTGGTGGGAGCATGTGCTGTTTGCAAGCGCAGATCGATGAGCTCCGTTGAAAATTTCCAGATTCTCTAACAATTTTCTTCTCCAAATCACCGAATAACTCAATCTGTCGCGTAACCACAAGCAACATTTTCCATGGAAGCTGCAAGACATTATCAACATGAGTTTCATCAAATTTGCATGAACGTATATTGTTGTCGAGAGTCGAGGAACAATTGGATCAATCCATTGGGGGTGTCGCGCATCGCACTACACAGTTTGTCGTGTTTTATCATCGTTAGTTAATTGGAAATGGCGCCGGACTTGAAAGAACGACGAATTCTATTGAATAATGAGTCCACGTGTTTCATGTCGTCACTTGTTTTTGCGAGAAAAACAAAATCTTCAATCGACTCATTTTAAAAGTCCCAGGCAAAAAAACAAAATCAAATTCTCGTAAAATCGTTCATTCGAATCCAGCACGTTCGCCCAAGCATACACACAAAATGTGACAAGCGCTCCATGAATGAAATGGCAAATGGCTTCATGCGTTCCTGGAAATTTAAGCGTACAGCGAAACGTACACATACAATGAGACACCGTCTCCCTCGTATATATGACAATAATTTGATTTGAATGAAACCTGATCGAAAAAGAAAGCGAAATGAAAACATAGAAAATCTTTTGTTCTTTCAACCTGATTCCTGTTGTTTCCATTGTCATTGTCAGTGTCGCGTCGTCATCAGCACCGTGGGTAGGTGTTTAAAGCACATTCCACTTTGTATTGCTGTCAGCTTGTTGAACAAATAAAAGGGTAACCATGATTGCCTTGCGCGTGGCTTCGAAACACCAATGAACAAGGTGCATTCGCATGAGTCATAAAATTGAATCAATTAACGTATCCATTTCAGCGTAGGATGGCCGTTTCGAACATATATGGAATGATTTGATAGCGCATATAACCCTGAAGAAGATCGACTATGAATTTTAAATATAACAGTTGCCCCGAAAACGCGGTGTCGCGCCAAACATACAGAAACACACACAGAATATAATTGCGTCGTGATCGTACCGACCGCTTGAAGATGATTCACAGCGTGCAACGCATGACATTGACGGTGGCAATGATATACATCACCGGCTTCGAATCATCAGCTGATTGAATGAATGCATTGTAAAGTCGAATTGAATCAGTCAGACGATCGCCTACGAAAATCCGAAAATGACAGAATACGACACGATCATCAGCGCAAAGAACCGAAAAGTTCAAATAACAACGATTGCCGTTACAAGGTATACTTCACCAAAGGCGACAAGTGAGTTCTAAGCGTGAGCAAGTGTCGTCGTCCCCGACAATAACCGGAGAAAATGACAGCTCTCAAACACAGACACGGAAACCGAAACAAGCGTCAATTCAAAACGATTTCTCAAATGAAAATTAACAAAATGCTTGAACGAAACAGACGAACCAGATTCAAAATGAATGGCTTCCCCCCAAGTCAAGTCCCGTAAAATGTCGAGTGCAAATTAAGCAACGCCGAAAAATGTTTAAATTCAGTTTTCATGACGATGAATGTCGGCGTGAGCGTCAGTAAGCGACTGCTAGCGTGCGTCTGAATGTTTATTTACATAGTTCGTTTCACGGTGCACAATGTATGCGATAATCGATGAAGATAGGCGAAGAGTTTGATGCCACGATGTGTCAAGCCGTTGTCTATTCATTCTGGGGCGAACAAACTCACCGAATTCTCATCGAATGGACATTTTTGAGCGATTTCAAACATTAGCCAGTATCGTGAAAGTGCTATTTAACCAATCAACTCTCTGGCACCGTCTCGAGCACCTCTAAATCATCTACAACTCCCACCAGAGTGCACTCGATTTCATTCATTTTTCACAAAGTTGTTTCATTTCTAAGTGAACAACAAGATGAATTTCCATTTCGAAAAATGAGAAAACGATGAAGCAGCCTCTATTATTACTTATTCAATATCATGCTCGTATTATAATTTTATACTGAATTGGCATTGACGCGATCAGCGCTTATCAGAGAAATGGACGAAAAACAAATGACAACAACAACAACAACAATTGACGACATTGCAATTTGAAAAGTGTTATAAACTTTCTCAGTTTATATCGAAGTGGAACTGTTGCGGTGCGTTGTGACGATCGTATGCAATGAATCACAATCATGTGATTAGCGGTGTTTGAAAATGGTATTCATGAGAACGAAATACCATTAATTAATTAGTGTGTATGGCGGATGGCGCTTCGCAATCGGACCTGTCTAGTCGGTCGGAACGTAACCCTATAATTGTAATGGTCTAGGTAGCTCCACTATTGCTGGATTAATGGGTGCCTCTGGAAAAACTCAGCCACAAATTCAATTATATTTCTTCTGGTCCAGTTACGAGGTCATTTCGAAAGGTTTTTTATCGTTGGTGTCACTAAGAGTGGCTAAGTGTGTGTTTGTGTGTGCACACAATATCGAAGAATGACCAAAGTTTTTGGTTTGAACGAGAATATGGCTCTTGCGAGGAGGAGAAAGATGTTGTTTCGTCGCTCTGCGACGTCCAAATGTTAAGTGATTTGTCGATAGCAACCAGTTGGTATGCGCCAGCAGAGGCGACCAGAACTGAAAGTTATTATCCTTATCTAATGAACACGTGTCTTCAATTTCGAAATTGTCTTTCGCCACCAAACCTTTTCAAGTGCGGACCGTTGACAAAATTTCCACCCGTTGGCTTGGTGGCTGCGTACGAACTATGCAATTTTTTATGATTTTACTCATGCCCTCATCATAAATGCCATCAGTGTTTATCGATGATAACATTGATCCATTTCGAGAAAGCGTTTGGTTTTTATGGTGATTTTCGCCAATGCTCATTTTCAATAACACCCGAAATAAATGTGGGAAATGTAGGGGAGCGGTTTTTGCACTCATATAAGAATGTGACGCGACGAAAAACCATGAAAAAATCATGAAAAAAAATCATGCAAAAAATAATAAAATAATCGGGAGAGAAAAACTCGACACAGCCCAGCTAGCCGGTTCTCACGCGCTTGACACGTCTTGGAATCTATTCAGAAACGTCCCATTTCGATTGTTCCCTCAGCCCGAAGTTGGTGTTGGCATTTTGATTCCATTCGTTACCATTCGTTAACCAATCGACCAAATTCCCAAGTGAATTTTATCGAATAAATTTGAAAGTTTCTTTCGCCAAGTTTTCAAAACATTTTCGTTGTTGTTTTGTTCGCGCCGCCTTTCGGAATATGCCAACGCTTTTAAGAGACAAAAACGAAAATCGCTAATCAAAGCGAAAAAAAGCAAAGCTAAATACAAAAGGAGAAAAAAGAGAGCATTTTTGGAAGCAATTTTTCTACTTCGCCACATTGTTGACCGCGCGTTTTGCTCATTAAAAGTTTGTTGTGAGTTTTCATCAGCGTCGGGTGTGGCCAAAGATCGAAGCGGCTAGGAGATGGACGTTTCATGAAAACGTCCAATGAATGAGAAAACGCCGTTAGGATTTACAAATGAAAACGTTCTTTCTCTTTTTCTCTTGTTTTTGATGGAAAATAACATTTTTATGGCCACATGCTGGGATAGGTGTTCCAAGCAGAATTTCGAGCAAGGCCATAGCAACAAAATAATCGCCAAATGGCGGAAGTCCAAATGATCAATTGGAAAATCATTTCGAAAACGAACCACTTCAAAATCTTCGAGACGCATTTATAAAATCGATTAATTACAAATCGTCTAGAAACCCGCCATTCACGCTACCGTCGTGCACTTGAAAGCGACGCTTTTCATCGGAAAATTCATAATCGCTTATTATTCATAATCCCAGGAACGTCGTCATGCTATGACGAATTTTTCACAGCAATTCCCCGCAATCACACTGTTTCACGGTTTGATTTCATTCGTCCGTTCAAGGTTTTTTCGCCAATGCAAATCAAGCAAAAACAATGACATTTCGCTAGAATGCACAGTGCAGATGTGTGTTTCACTTCATCTGAACACATGCAGCGAACGCAACGACCGTCGATGATGGTGATGATGATGACGCGACGCCAACGACGATAGTTATGTCATTCGTGCACAGCACGATACAGCACAATCGTCACTTCTCTCGGTTGGTGCTTATCGCAATCGCAAATCGAACCACTAAGTGTTAGCCACATCGATCGCAGACTTTCTAATGGGAAAATGTACAAATTACACTTTTAGAAAGGTCGGTGTGTCATCCTGTAAAACGGATTGAATGATGACCACGACCGCAATGGCAATCGTCCCATTTCGGACTCATCAATAATCTACGATGGATTCCAATGAATCATTTAATGATGATTTTCGATGGCACACGAAATGATGCCAATGCCATTATATCCGGATGGATTCTATTCACGTTGATCGACAATCGGGCGGTTCTGCATTGCATCTGGCTCAACAGTCAAATTGACCGCGACATAAATGCGGTTCGAACGACAACCCACTATAATGAATATTCCATCAGAGACGTTCTGGCCCCAGAATGATTATTTACTTTTGCAATGAAGCGAGTTAATTTCGATAGGAATTTTGAATGCATCGTCGACTATGCCATGCGCTCGATGAAGATGGTGATTGCATCTGCAACAAAATTAAAGTTGCATCCAATGTACGATCACATATGACGTAACCATGTTCTCCATCATTTGCCAATCGACGTTAAACCCTTACGGAATGACTTTCGCCGCTTTAATAATGAAATAGATGGGCGAATATGTTTGTGGTTAAGGCTTAGACGATGACGAAATCGAAACGATGGCTTTGCAATTGAGTGACGGTTTCAGAAACGGATACATTGCTTGTGGCATGAAGGTGAAGTTCTGCATAGGAAATTAAAATCATTCTGCAATGTTAAGAATGGAAACTCCATTTTGATCAACAAAATGTGTCTGAAAAGCGATGAAAATGAAATCATCAAATGGATTTTCCCGCCATTGTCTTAAAGGGCATGTTTTTGTTCACATGGAAATAATAATACCATTGGCCATTGTGTGAAAAGCGCCGACAATTGCCCGAAACGGAAATTCAAAACAATTTGCATTCGACTATCACAACATATGCATCGTAAAGTCGATACAATTGTCATTGTTGGTCATCTCAAATGAACACCATGCGCGTACACGATGTACACAATGATTCAGCTGGTTTTCCGCTTGTTCGGCATTCATTTCGCTATCGTCGGCTTATTGGTCTCGAACGATGATTCACAAGCGAAATTGCCGAATAAATTGAATTGAAAATGCGCAGAGTCTCGGTACGATGGGCACTCAAACCAACCAGCGAAGCAGCTCTAAAGCCGGCCAACCAGACCTACCACACAAGCAAAATAAACAAAGTAAAATTTATCGGAAGGAAAAAAAGAAAATAAAAAAATGGATAAACATGAAATGTTGTTCGCTGTTTGATAACATCGTTTGGCTGGCGGGTGGAACGGCTCAAATTGGACTCAGATACCAGTGCATGGTGTAATTTCTACTAGTTGTCGTTCATCGTCATTTTGACAGGCAAGGCGCGATATTTTATGGCAATTTCTATTCAACGATTTTTGCCATATGTTTGTGTCTTAGTGCCAGTGCACAGTCGGTCCATTGCCAAATATTTGCTAAAAATAGATTTTCGAAAGAAATATCCAATGGTGATCTCATATCAGATTCATTCCAAGATAAATAATCCACTGGAGACTCAGGCCAATGCATTCGGATGCGGATGAGCCAATTCCCGTCGTTCGCGTAAATCATCACCCCCGGATATAATTTCTGGTGCTGGGATGCCGTACGAGGATTATTAATATTTCATTATCGCCCGGTCGATAACATTTATTATAAATCACATGGATTAGAATGACTTATAAATACGTTCATGTTCGGTGTTTCAGGGTGACTGTGCATTGACGTTGCTGATAAAATGCCGAAAATTTTCCGAATGAATATCGAATGATATGCAATGTCAATCTTTCCACCAAACATTTATCTATTGCATTAACCTTGTCGGTTCATTTATGACTTTGGTTGGTTGCCGTCAATGACATTTTGCACATCTGACGAGGTTTTACATATTTTCTCACAACATCTATTCATTCACGTGGCCGTTCGTTCATAAATCTGGCTTCGCAGACAAACGTTATCGTCCGTTTTACGCTTAATGTCAGCTCCGTATCATCAAACTATTTCCAAATTGTCTGCTAAATGATGAAGTTTTGAAAATATTGACAAAAAAAACCACTCGAATAAAATTCTATGAATGCATTACAGTGTCATTGACACTGGCGATACGATTCGTTGACTTCTCGTAGCTGCTGTTGTTGTCATCGACGTCATCACCATCATGATCGTCGTCTCCGTATCGAAAAGTACATTAAATACCCAAATGGAAATCCAATACACTCTTACTGTACATAGTAGATGTAATGGGCTTTCAAAATGATTCGCGTTTCAACGTAAACGGCTGAATCACTACGGAAATTTGGGTGGCCCACTACCTCTACTGCATTGAGATGCATTTGATTTGGGTGAATGTGAAATGACTGCGAAAATGTGTCCATGAAATTCACCACATCGGAAGTCTTAATTTTTCACGAGTTTATGCGAAAAGAAATTTTATGTTGGTGTTGTTGTCGAGTATGCGCGACAACAAAAAAACGATCGAATCAAATGGAAATGAATACAATCGATTCAAAAAACGACTAACGCATCATTCAAATATCGTTCGTGCTGGAAGCTTTTGGAATGCGATATCGAAAAATGCAACAAGTCAATGTCGCCCCACTCTGCCCAATGAAAGGCGAATGTGTCAATTAATGTCGAATTATCGGAATTTTCGTTTCGAAAAAATGTATTGACGGTTAAACGATGCATGTCCTCCCGATCGATGAGCGTGACGCGGTAATTCAGTGGGGATTTCATTCAACGTATTTGCACGAGTATCCGATAAGAGTGGCTGATAATAAAACTGACGGACTCTGCTTGGACGGCTGAAGAGATCGAACACCGCAACTCGATGCCACCTACACATGTCCATGGGCTACTATAAATATCATGTGTGTGTGGGTATGTGTGTGTGTGTGTGTGTGTGTGTGTGTGTGGTGCATGTGATTGCGAGTGTTATCAGTGAAAACATTAACCACTTGGATCATTCGGTTGGTCGCGTATTTTTTCGATTGCTAGTGCGTTTGTAATGCATGAGGTAGCTCGTTTGTTGACTGTAATCAATTCAATCCCGGTCGATAATAAAATTGAAATGACATTATTCATTCGCTTTGACATATGGTCGATGGCATCACTTTTGAAAATCCACAGAGCGACAATCATCTCAATGCTTAGCCGAATGCTTCCACATTCCTTTCAATTTGTTTCTTTCGTTTTTGTTTCTATAAATCAAATCCAGTAGTTTTTATTATCATAATTGACATCGTCAGAGATTTATGGCCATTGAGTTCTCTAACGAGGAATGCATGAATGTATGCGAGCCCCACTAATTTCAATTTCTTCTTCATTCATCCGCTTGTGAATTCGGTTTTATGCTGAAGCGAGCGCCAGTCCCTACGATTCGCTTCGCCGCGATTCAACTCAATGTAGCTCTTATTTGATTATTGCCTTGGATTATTGGAATTTACACGTATGGAAATTGGTGTTTGGAATAGAAATGTAAATCTAAATTAATATTAATCGAATTTCTGTTGTTGATGTTTTTACTGAAAGGCGAGCCAGGTTCAAATTGCGCGTATTGGAAATAATGTGCTGGCGCAACTCACCACTAGGAATTTTTTTTTTAAGAGAATTCAATTAGAATCGTGGCCAAAATTTTGTTATTTTTCATATCCGAAAGGATCAGGAAATTCAAATCGAGATTAACGTTCGTGGCTCACTTTTCGGAAATCGGAATTCTCCAATAGTTTTTTTTTCTCAGTATTTTATTCTAATCTCGCCAAATTAGGTGACCGAATAGCACCTATCACATCACATCGTATAATTATTCATCATCACATAGCTCGAATACAATTTTGTTCCTTTATTTTGTCTCTCTAACAAATGCGAAAAATGTGAAGTACAAAAAATACGAGATGAGAAAAATGCAATGCATTTTTAGTGGGGTTTTCACTAGACTGCACATTTGTTCGTAAATGCAAGTATGTTTTATGAATTTCCAACAACAGTTGGTTGCAATTTGTGAACAATGGTAATTTTCATCAGCGTAAGCGGGAAAGAGCAAATGATAACACAAATATAACAAAGAGAGATGCAAAAGAGAGTATAGACGAAGATGAAATTATATATATTTTGTCAGCGAATGATACAAAAGCTGAATGGGAGCAACGACGAAGAAAATTAAAAATTGTGTCATCGTCGTTTTCGTTTTTTTGTTTGTTGTTGTTGTTATAATTGCTTGCTGAATGCATTAAAAAACAGAGTGAAGATAAAGCAATGCATATTCGGCTTAATAAATATGTACTACAAACGATGATGACGACAAACCAGCCAAAGGTATGGAAAAAAGTGCTTTTCATTGACGGTGATGCCGAAGAACAATTTTTTTCTCATGGTTTTTGTTTGTTACCGTGTTTTTCATTACGGTTTGCTAAGTGATTTGGATTTTCAAGGATCAAATCAAATGCAAGCCTTAGCTTTGACCATCGCACCGCATGCATGCTACGTATCTCCGAGAGAAAATTGCTCGAGCTGCTCCACCGAAAATCCATTTAAGCAAGTGATTTTGGCATTTCCAATGACTGCATTCTATTCGCATATGAGCACAAAGGCGATAATGCATTCATTCGCACACTCAACAATAGTTTAATATCCAGCTCGGATACAAATTATCATTAAAACAAAGCGCGCAACGAGAAATATAGCAAAAAAACGGCATCGCCAACAGAAGCAACTGACGAAAGCACAAAAAAGAAAAAAAAATCGTTTACTATTTTTTCTCTCTCCTTTTGTTCGTTTGTGCGCCCAATGGCAAAAATGTCTTTTTGATATTAAAAACAGTTTGGTGCATATTCAGGTCGACAACATTGGTTGGACATAAAAATTCTTGTTGCTTTCCCAAGATTATGGCGATTACTTGGGGAACATATCAATGGGACGATATGTGCGAGTGTTTGCTTGTGTCTGTACTATGTTTATGTGTAACTCTTCGAATCTTCGACGAAAGTGCTGGCACACAGACAATATTTTATGATGCTCATAAAAGCTCACGAAATTACAAAAACGAGGAAATGGGTTTATGACTAGTAGGCCGATGGATTTTCAGACAGGCCGGTTGTAAATTTATTATTATTTGAAAAGGTGAAAGGTTGCCTAGGAGTTAATTATGATTTCTATGCTACTAAATGGGTACACGCTGTCATCTCACACCTCCGTTCGCGAGGTACGCGAAATGGTAAAGAAACCCATTGGATCGCGTCAAATTAATTGAAATTTCTTGGCTTTTTCCTATCAACTCATTTGATGCATCGACTGACAACCCCTCGGGACTCGATTCTCTTCCTAAGTCATCATTGCGTTGAAATCACATCGGTTTGGTAGTTGAAGGCTATTAAACTTCAAGAAAATATAATTGAATTGAATTTTCTGCGCCCCGACGAATTTCTAATGAAAATTCATTTGAGCACAAGAAATGGCCGAGCCATTGATGGACGCGGGAATGGTGGCATAGAAACATAGAAGCATCAGTCTACCAGCAAGTTTCCTAAATGACCGACCCAAGCCGAGTCTTATGAATAACTTGCTCAACTCGTTTGCCATCTAATTTGCTGGCATAAATTCAATAAATGAAAGAAAATAAATCTGATTTTCGTAGCGTTTTAGATCCGCACACAAATCGTTCAATTAATTCATCAGCTTTTTTCTCTCGATGCTTGACTGGCTTAACGTACTCCATCACAGGCAGCATTGCACGATATGCCATCGATTTGAAGCACTTGAAAAAGTTTTCCTCCGAAATGGTAAACTCATGTAGCATTTTATGGGGTCCGTCCTGAAATGGTAATTAATGAGCAATCATCCCATTCACAGCGTATATACGGTCCGGCATTCTGTTGAATGATTTATCGTGACAGATTTTTCTCAGTAATTTTCGTTTGGGTTTGTCAATTTACCCGAAATGAATTATCGAATGCCAAACCGTAAAGCAATGAATTCGATTTGAGCCAACGTCAGACCGAATGCGAATTTATTCCAAGTTCGAATCGACAAACTAAAAAATATAAAAATAAGATCCAAACCAAATTTTTCGGCTCCGAAGATATTTTTCAAATCATTTTATTTCACACTTTGCTCGAGGGTAGTCATGCTGAAGAAACTCGGGTTTGAATCAAATGATATTACGTATCTCATCCTTTTCACATTCGCGCCACTGAGTGAAACAAAATGGTTCTCATCCGTTTGGTAGGACTGGTTGCGAGAACGCAGTCGTCAAATGACTGTGCGTCTCCTCGATCCAATGGCGATGACAATGGAAATAGCGTCGACAACTCCCGAAATTCGATTTAATTAGCATTTCGATTAAATGACATGAAATCTCAGCATTCGTTTGTTTTCAAATCTATTTAAGGTTGGTCTTTTCTCATTTATCGGCGCGAAAAAGCAATTATAAACACGTTGATGAATGGAGGCGCGCCACAAGTACATCTGCATTGTGTGTGACCGTCTAGGCGAAGACATTTCTTTGCTGTCGTGCGCCACTGTTTGTGCCCGCATTTGATAGAACGCAATGATCCAAATCATAGGAATTAAAAATCAATTTACTGCGGGATGATTTGGAAAAATTCTCTGACTGTAGTGCGAATCTAATGACGCAAACCAAATTTGTGTACACAACTTTCGCGCTCCACTGACAAAAAAATTGCGACTACGAGAACACTGTCGCGAAAACAATGAGTCAATTGAATTGCCTGCGGTGGAGGTTCGCTAAGTCACAAGCAACCACATTTACAGTTGAATTTAATTAAGGTGGTAATTGCCTTTTCAACGGCTGCAATCCATCTCATCATATGAAAATTGATATAGTTATGGTGTTTGACTACAAATGCCTTATGCTTGCTCTGGGACAACAAACAGAATGTGTGTGTGCTGCTGCTAAGTGTGCGAATTGAAATTTCAGTCAAAGCTACGAGTTAATTTATCCATTTGGAAGAGAATGCAATCCAACGAAGGATCACCCCCTGGCATTTATTTCGACCATTGTCATTTTTATCGGAAACAAAATCAACTTGAGGTGGAGAGACTCAACAAAGCGTATTCTGGCGATGACACCGATAATCACTTGACCGCCGAGCTTACTTGACGACAACCAGTGCTCGACTTTGAATTTTCTTATTCTTCTTTTCAATTGATTCTGGCCCATATTTAGAGGAATTAATGGATAATTAAATTTAATGGCATAAATTCGCATGAGCTCAAATATGCACACGCATCCACAAACCCATAAATAACAGTGCTGAAACGTTGATGTTGATATCGATTACTGCATAAGCAGACAATGGCGATGCTCTCTTGGCCGAATGACACAATGCCAAGGCATGTGTTGGCATATACATTTTTTCAATCATCCAATCGACACACGCATGCAAGTGAAATGAACGAAGAGGCACAGATCAGCACATGCCGAGCGACAATCACCGACTCCAAGTCGGTTGTTGAATTAATTAACAGCACAGCAGAGTCACTACTTCAATGCGGAACATTGGAAAAGATAATGACAATAGTAGCGTTGATGACAGCACCAGCACGAGAAGCTAAGACACCTCGATGAATCTAATGACCGTTGATCGGCCGACTAAGTAACAATCGTTAAACGAACCCTCTCCAATCAATCAGCTAACCGACCGACTGACCGAACTAATGACTGATTGAACTATGTTTATCGAACGAATGCATTGCATTATTGGTGTTGTTGCTGTCTTGTTCAAGCCTTTCGAAGAAAGAGTGGTATTTTTTCACAAAAATCATCAGGTAATTCTTCTATCTTTATTTAGTTTTTGTGCAGACTACCGGCGATAAGACGAGCCAAGCAGAAGCATGACAACAGACGATTACCTATTTCAGTGAACCATCAATCGTTCGATCCAAAGTGACCATTGTGATGAATCTAAAAATAAATTCTGAGCGAAAATATCAAATCATGTTAGAGAAGATGCCGACCGACTGTCTGTCAGTATCCGGCTTTGCAAACGCAATGTATAACGAGTGAGACGGAAAATATGAAAAGCTCAAGCAAACAAACGAAAGAAAGAGAAACGGAGCCACCCGTTGATGAAGCTGTTCGAAAGACGGTAATCGATTGGCTGATGAATGGAATCGGTGAGAGATGGTTTATTCATTTCGAATAAACGGTTTCGTAAAATCGTGATTATTCACAATGGGATGCGTGATGGCATCGACAATGACGGCAAACGGTGAATCGAATCGATTTGGTTGGCGCGATGTGAGTCTCATTCATGAATCCGAATGAGCCCAAAGGAATGCCGCAGATATGCGAGAGAGATGACCATGACCTTCTGATTTGGCTTCGTGTGTATGTCGCTGCGAGGCGAATGCCATGTTGAACAAGTTCCACCCCAATTTAAAGTATCACGACGATCATTTGAATTTAATGTGACACGCTGTGAGAATCACACACAGACATTGAATCCCAAGTCAAATTGGATGGACAAATTGTTTCTCGGAAATGGTTGTGCGAATACGAAGAACAAGTTACCAAAAAAGACGAAATATATAGAAAGAAACGAACAAATATAAGCATGAAAATTCCATTTTCACCATGACATCGGCTTAGACAGGCCTATAAGGAAAAATAACAAGGAAAACCTACGACGACAGTGTAATGAACGTATCTTCGGCAGGCGCATACAAGCAAGCGACGCATGTATTCTCATTATTGACATCCAAGCATAGCTCTTGGACGTTGAATGTGTGAGTAGGCGGCGCTCGACCCTCAGTTTCTCACACGAAAAGAATAATATCATCGTTAAAGAAATAACGAATTTGGTGACTATTTTTAGCCCATGAATGGAACGAAAAATGAACGACCATCGAGGTGGCGGGCCAAGAGGCGCAGATCAAATCGAAAAAAACCCCAATGAATTTCATTTGAATGAAGAATCGGGAAAATAGCCCAATAAGAGTATAAAAAATTGTTTGGTGTTTGCTCTCGGTGTCGACTAGAATGCCGACAGGTCAATAAGAAGCAACCCCGACCCAGGTGACCGAGAGAAATACCAGAGGGCATTCAATTGGAAATAACCATTTGAACGAGGGAACGGAATGACTGATGGATTGAAAAAAAATTATTCAAGCTGTTGGAAAAGCGCAAGGGTTTTGCGCCGCACCATCGAACATTGAAATCGATCGATAGGAATGCTCATTATCATTTCGTTGCCCTGACAGGTGAGCGCATTCCAAGCTATTACGTTTCGACTATTCGAATAATTATAACTTGTTGATTACGCTCCACGTTATTTCCAGCAGCGTCGGATAATTAACAAAACAAAAACGCAATTTGGTCCGATACGAATCTAGACATGGCCGAGCCAGCGAATCGAATCATTATGTCTGCGTGATAATTGCTGGATGGGAAGAATCGTTTGCGACAAACTCTTCACTTTATGTCTCGTAGCTTTTTGTCCATTTGGCTCAAACACGATGACCCCAGTCTGACGGCAAATGAATCAAAATGATACAAATGCTTAGCGAATTTATTCAAATCGCATGCAAAAATCAACAGCGAGAATAATTTTATTAATTGTCTGCTTCGGTAGACAGGAATGGACATTGCAAAATGTGAACATCGATTTCCATATCGATGTGAATCGAATGCATTGCTAGTTGCTTGTTTACGAATGTGACCGACTATTGATGAATTCACCAACGGAGATCCCAAGAAAAATGCCATCGATCAATCATCGATGGCATTTAAAAGGATTTTAAAGAGTTCGATTCTTTCGCCAGAGCGATCCGTCGTCGCAGAGACGAAGATTGCCAATGAGAAAATGCCTCAGCAGCAATCAATCTTCAAGCAAGCATGACAAGTGTACCAATTGGGAAGTCATCGCAATCAACCAGTGAAACAATATGCGGTTTACGTTGACTGAAGGTAGTCTCAAACGAATTGATCGATTTGACGATGACAATCATTGCCTTTTGAATCGATGGCATTCTGGCTTCTGTGACTCTCAATGCTATCGCAAGTCGCAACAGCCATTCGTTTCTATTCGGTTACTTCTCTTCTCATTCGTTCCTTAACTTAGCCCAATCGATATGTTTGCCTTTGAATCGATGTCCTGGGTGTTTCTCGTGAGTAAGTTAGTGAGTGAGTGTGCAATGTCGAATGCAAAGAAATTCCAAGTGGAAAAACTTTTAAATTTATTCCTTTGATGAAAACAATGTCAACGAAGCTGATGATGACAAAAATTTCGACGGCATCGAATGAAATGACGATGACAAAATGTCAAAGGTAGCATAAATTGTACGGTATCGAATTTTCGGCCGGGAATTGAACGGAAAACGAAGTAAAAAAAAATGGAAAAGAGACAAAGACATAAAGCTTATAGCAAATTAAATGACAAACATATTTAGATTCAGTGCTTTCCTAATGCGAATTTTTGCACACGATGACTTACCGAATGTCGGTTGATCAGACGGGGCGGTTTGGTTGGTTCGTTGTTTAGTATATTGTTTGTTCCGTCATTCCTTCATTCGTTTCACCATTGCCGGTACTTGTTTTTCGTTTGCTTTTCGGTGTCACAGCACATTATTTTTAAATAAAATTCATTTGTTTGGTTCTCGGTTTACAAAAGTGATTATTTTTGCTTTCAATAATTTATGGCATTAGGTGCTTTTATTGCGACCACCTCGAACAAACATTTTGGTTTTTTTCAAAAAGTATTCGAAAATAATTCGTTCGAGTTGGTCGCAATAAAAGCACCTATTGTTTTTGCTTTGATTAAAACATGCGGTTTTTCGTTTTCTAATAAATATCATTCGAAATGGGGTGCAGAAGAAGAGTGCAGACGGCGGCCACTCGGTTTTTTTTGAGACCGCAATTCAGCTAAATACTTAATGCAATCGAATTCAATACTCGAAATTTCATCGATAATCATCAGAACAGCATCCCCTCACATGTCATCAATCAGAATGTGATATCTGATCGACACGACTATCAATCAACCGACAACACCCAATAAATTTCCAAGCCATGAAATCGTATCAATTTTTTCCAAGCTATCCACACATTTTGTTTTTACATTCTGATTTGGTTATTTTGGTTTCTCTGTTTCGTCTGAACGCCAAACCGGCATGCTATCAAAATGAAAGAGTGTTGGAGGATTAAACGATTCAAATTTACAAATTTACAATTCCGTTGATTATTTGTTCGCATACCGCCACCGCTGCCGTAACTGATGAACTCGTCGAATGGCTTTTGGCATTACTCTTGTCGTTCATTGTCGTTTTAATATTTCTTTTTTTCGTTTCTTGACATTCCATTTGTCGTTGTAATGGCTGTCGAATAATTAAAATTTCGACTTCATTTCGTAACAGCATCAGTCGAACGATACAAAGTCGAACCAAAACCTAAAAGAAACAGAGAGAAGAAAATGAATACAAACTCAACTCATTCTATCAATTAATGGAAATATTTTCAGTATTTCAAGCACACAAAATGCAAAAGTTTTCCGCTTTGAAATGCATTTCAATGGCAACCACAGCAATAGCACCGTAGCAGACGGCATCAATGGTTGTTGAAGTAGTAGCAACAGCATCAGCAGCACCACCAACCGTTTGACTAATTTTTACTTAAATTGAATATTTAATGCAAAAGGTTACACTTTATCATCATTGCGTTCACTCTGATTTGGGTTTTAACTGCAACGGAATTGAATCAAAGCGAAATTTTCTTCCGAGAATCTGCGAAATAAATTGCATTACAATTGGTGTCGACAGTCACTTTGCTTAATCCAATGGCATGCGTATTATGCGGAAAATGATTATTTGCGCAGCAAACGAAAGATGACATTGATTTGCGTTCAGTTAAAATTATTTCCATTCAATTTGGTCGACTAGAAATGCCCGAAGGAGCATCAATTGCATCGAATCATCCAAACGTGGATCGCGTAAAGCACCGATTGTTTACGGTACCGTTATGGTGATCTGACTCATTTGGTTTGGAGATTAGGATGCAATGCTAAATGATATTTAATCGACATCGTTGTCATCGATGGAATTGCAATCTAAACGACGACATTCCACTTGGAATATTAATTACAATTCAGAATAGATATTTCTTTATTCCATCGCTTTTGAATGTCATTTAAATGCTGTCAAGCATGCAGTCAAGAACATTGAATTGTTTCGAAGGACCATTTTCTGCGTGCGTGTGTGTTTCTGTTTGACTGTCTGACTGTCTGTACAGCGGGATACATGCTTGTGCGTTGTGCTTTTATTTATGGATTGAAATTTTCGATTTGAGAATGATTCAAGTGATTGCGACTGTGTTTATGGAACTCAAACGTGAAGAAATTTAGCGCTGCTGTGCTCACTGCCAATGATGATGGGTGCTGATGAATGAATGATTTTGTCAAAATGATCTCAGTGAAGCAATGTTCTTCCCATGTTGGAATTCTGTTTTTAATGAGATGAAATGGCCACAGCAGCAACAGCAAATCATTTTTCAAATGAAATTCTCTTCTCGTGTCCATTACTCACTCAAACTGCGCTACATTTCAGCAATCAAATTCGAAATTGGTTTCTTCGAATGGTGATGAATCCAACGGAATTATTGTTATGTAAACAGTACGCAAATGAGATCACAATAAGAAACGAAAAAGAAAAAATATGTTAATTGTGAAGCGATTAATGGATTTTCGATTTCTTGCGATCGTTGTTTCATGCTGATTGCTCATGAGGCTTTTCCATCTGATGATGGCTTCGGAATTGAATATCCGTGAAATTGGAATAGCATCGAAAGGGTTTCTCATTTTAATGAAATTTAAAGCAGACAACGCTTCGAAATAGAAATCCAAACGGAACAATTTCGAAATACGTCGACAGCGCAACAGGATCGACCGAAACCAATCAACATTATCTTGACATATGACATTCAATGGTAGAATCCAAATCATTCACTTTCAATGAATGCCATTTTTATCCATTCGATATCGTATTCATCGCATTCATTCGTCCATCAATCTACGAGAATTACTTTAAATGTTTGCTGTCACATATAAAATGTATAACAAATCATATCGAATATTTATAACAAACAATAAATAAAGTGTTTCTCGTATAAAAAGTGAATATTGAATTGGAGAGGAATACCAACGCAATACCAACTAACTCAATGATGGCAACGGTAAAGGCAGTGGGAAATAACGATGGAAACGACTTTGGTGATGAAGAAAATATAAATGAAATCGTGAAAAAATAATCCATCAGCGAAGAGTGAGAGCTGCCATTCATTCCTACATTCATTGCTACGTTCATTTTCAATGATTATATTGTACGTACTTTGGGAAGTTTATCAAAGCGATTTGAATAATCGATTTATGATTTCAATAGAATGTTATAGATGCTAAAATATGACGATTATGCTACCAAAGATCATGGCCACGGTCTCAGTTGATCGATGCACGTTTTCGCTGATAGACTCCCTGCCAGCATTGTTGGCGACCGGTGTAGTCATTACGGACAAATGTTTGACTCAAAATTGACAGATTTCTGAATTGTATTTGATTCAAATGTAATCCAATTTAATGGCGAAATCGCCTCGGTACGCCAGTCTGATGGATTTTATCAGTCAACAAAGTTTTTGACACAACAATATTCAAATATTCATTAGAAATGTACCTTGTGAGAGATTTCTCAATATTTATATCGTTGATGCTGGTGTGTTGGCGCGTGTTTTTGCTATTTGAGGGGTGAATGATTTGTTGTCAGCTATGTTTCGGAAAGGATGACGAAACGGATAGGGAAGACCATGACCTTTGTTTTGTGAACCTGAAAAGTGCGTCGTTACGAAACGCACGAAATGAAACAAAGACACAACACAACATAAAGGAATGGAATATAAAATCGCAAACCATCCGAGCAGTAATAGCCAGCCAATGAGTAAGCAAATGTCTGAAAGAATATTGCTGGCAGGAACAAAAGAATGCCAAACCCAGTTCATGTTTGAGAAGTCAACAGAAATGACAAACCAAATAAACGGCGTCGAGGAGCAAAAAGTGATTTTAGATAGAAATCGTATACGAAATGAAAGATATTGTCTGTAACAACACTTAACCATTTTTTTCCGGTTCAGTTGTGCCGGAATAGAAATTGTGGGAGACACCACATTGGGAATCGTTTATTCTGTGTGCACACGAGATACGATGTATGCTTGATGAGATGACTGTTCTGCCTCATTGCCACTAGACTATGCATTGTGCGTTTCGTCGATTGTTATTTCATTGAGCGTAGATATCGCGCAATATACACTCAATTTATAAAACAAAAATGTATATGGAACATGTGTGGTGCTGGTGCTTATCAACCATAAGTGTAACGAAAATATCCGATATGAATGACAGTCAAATAAACTCAAACAGTAATTTTATTATGTCAACCAACTCGGAAAGCTGTGCTGCTGCGAGGCTGGAAGGCTGGGGAGAAGCTGAGTGGTCTTCTCCTTCTTTTTTGTGAATTGGACTGAACGTTGAATGGTCTGACGCACTTTGGCATCGAACGATGAATTGTATATCATCCTAATCCCCGTCATCAAAATCCGGTCAATTACAAATGAAAAGTTCATCAAAATGACAATGTGAATGGTCATTTAGTTGGAATTTATGCTGCAACTCTACACTACATGTCAATTGGTCGATCGGTATCTTCAATGCCAATCAAACCAACGCATACGATTTCCATGTGGGAATATCAAACTGTCTGAGCACGGTCATGTCATTCAGAAGAATTTTCTCATGCCATTCGCCAGAGTCATCGCCAACATATTTGTAGGAGGTAATTAATTAGTCTGATGAATTGATAAGCATCGTGGACATTCGTTCGTTTCTTTTCGCTTTTTAATGTTATTCTTTCTTTTCGTTTGCATTACTGCAGTGGCTGAAGCTATCATTGCTGCTACATTCAGCATTTCATAGTTTTGTTGGTTAAGTCTGCAAGACCATTATATATGCATGCTGAATGCGGCATTGAGAACGCAACTCAATAAGCGAATAATCAGAGGAAATGGTCGACAAGCAATCAAAAATTTTAATTTTATTTGATGTTCGTTTCATTATGCAAAGGAAACAAGCCATAAAATCAATACGATTCTCTTTTTTGTTCCTTAACTTTTTGCTCAACTCTCGATCCCATTCCATTCCAATTGTCTTTGACTTGGCCATTCCGGACACTTCTTTGCATTTTTGCATTGCATTTGAGTGAGGATGCTTAAGACCCTCGTTATATCCATCCGGTTGGAATCTTATCAATGTGATTCGATTTCGGCGATCTCATTCGACTGGAATGAGCTGCACACTATCAGCAGCTGTCATTATACGACGATTATTATGATGACGATCAGGTCAATGCATTGATTCATAATAAACAGAATTTTTTTCTCTCTTTCAATCAGTGTTTCTCTTTGTGTGTCGTCGCGTCTCGATCGCTATATGAAAATTTCTCCATTTTTCTTTCCTCTTCTCTTCTCTTTCACTGTTTCAATCTTGTTTTATTTGTTTTCGTTTCGCCACTCTGTTCACGGCATTCATGCTGATTTTATCGTTTCGTGTCATTGACGTTGTCTTCATCTCAATTTGTCTTCTTTCATTTTCTCAAAGTGTTTTAGTTAGGTTACTTGCCTTTGAAGCATTTCGGATAAATGACAATTTCAATAACATTGACAGTCATTTATTGTGGTGACTTCATTGACTCTTCCTTGATATTTTTCGGTTGACGAAGTTTCAATTTCATTTTTATTTTTTTGTTTTATTCAATATTCAATTTAATATTGCTTTTGTACGACGCAAAATCTGAAGAAAGTTCATTTTGTGGAGGATCCTACATCGGATGCTTGTTAATCGCACAAACGACTTCATCAAATTTGCTTCTGGAGGGTCGGTAAACAAAATGTGATCCAAAATAAATAAGATGGGTTTAAGGTTGGATTGAAGTAGACTTGCCGGTGGCTGGGTGGATTCAAGTTGTCAAAAAGATACGGATTCGTTGAGACATATGATTTCCGTCTTCGATTTCATGAAAGTTAAGTCCGATTCAATGCACCATGTACATCTGAATCGCCTCGAAAATCGTTCAAAGAAATCTCCAGACGCTTGGGCGAAAATCACAAGCAATAAAATCTTCATTTGAACGATAAATTAGTGTTGGACTTGCATTTGATTGTATCATATGACTGTGTCTGCAATCAACACAATCAACAGCCATCACCCAAGTGGTAACTCTAATTGGAAAATAGAGATTTTCTATGAAAACATGAAATGCATTCCATTTCGATGAATTAAATTCTATGTTTTGTTAATTTCGAATGACATCCGCCCGACGGGAGCGCTGGCAAATTATTTTCAGATCTACTTCGGCAGCCAAGACAAGCCAAGCCAGCCAACGAAACCATACCAAGCTATTATTATCATCTCCAGCATTTTCTCGGACGGGTTTTTAAGCCATTGCCCATAATTCATCGGCAAACCCAACTTTAACCTCAGTTGCCATAATAAATTCATGTTCATAATCGAAGTGCTCGGGTTTCGTTTCATCCATTTGAATGGGAATTGTTGAACATTCTCTGGTACGATGATGATAACCACCACTCAGTTGAAAAACCAATAATAATTCAGTTGAGCACCGACGTTCGGCAATTGTTCGTCGTTTGTGTGTGTTTGTGGTGGTTGGCTTGTCAGTGTTTCCGTATGCAAGTGCGGTTGCCATATAGGTGGCCCGATTCATACATGGCGGAGCCGAAGAAAAGCGAATATCGTCAAGACGATAAATTGTGCGCAAAGCATTCGACATAAATTGTTCGTCCGCCATAACCCGGTCAAGGGGTGTTGATTGACCCAATCAGGCCATGCAGAAAATCGCATTTATTTACGCGATAACGATACATCGAATTGCAAGCGCGTTCTTAATAATTTCATTTCTCGCGGCAATGCAACAATTCATCGGAATATCGGCGAATCGCAAAAGTTCGCATCCAGTGAATTTATTTTGTTGTGAGATTCGTCGTTGGCGATGGTGTTTGTTCCATTTTTTCCCGCCGCCTCTTTTTCGTCTTCTCCAACTCGCTTTTGTCTGTGGTACACTCAAGCGACCCGATTTTATCGCAGCACTACTAACGAATCTACTTTCGTGCAAATCGCTGTTCAATTGAAAATAACGATCTCGATTGCACCGAACCACCGAGAACAGTTGATTTATAACCGATCGATAATTGTCATATAATTTTCAGCAGATTTTTACAATAATGTTCTTATAAATTTTCTTTTACCAATTTGCAGACTATGCTCGCTGACAATAACACGGCTCACATTGCTGACACCATTACCATCGGATTTGACATCACTATCGCTGGCGGTTAAAATGCAAAGTTCGAAACGCACATTAAGATCACATGAGATTCCGGTGTCGCATTCGTTATTTGCATCGCAAAGTGCTGCAATTGGTGGTGGTGGCGGTGGAGGACCTGTCGGGACTCAGCTACCAAATACAAATGGCACGAATGGCGGCAGCATCGCCAATGGTCCACCTCTTCTTGAAACCGAATTAGATTTACATTTTAGTCTGCAATATCCACATTTTATCAAGCGAGACGGAAACAGGTGGGTGCTTTTGCTCTTATCCCTTGGATGTAACTGCGAATTTTCGAAATGGACGAGGTGTCGATGGTTTCGATGGCTGTCGATGCAATTACCATAAGAAGCGATTTGAACCATATTTTCAATGCTTTACATTACATTTTATGGCTAAATTTCCATAAATGTAAATCGTTTGTTCAATCAGAACCAACATTGCACACATTGAATATTGAGCAAACGACTGCAATTGGTTTGGTTATTGCCATTGTTCCTTTGCCTTTTTTCAATCGATTGAAACGGGTTGTTTCGACTCGAAGAGTCGGAACGGCTACGGAACGTTTTGAGAGTTGCAAATAGTTGAATATTGGACAAGATTTTACTCAGAAATGGTTGCCTGCAGGCTGCTCGAATCGAATCATTTCGTAGGAGTTTGACTGTTTCTCGACCACATGTCGATTACGATTCGAATAACAATTTATTCCGAAATAACATTGTTCTATTTTCTCTTCCTCGATTCGACATACAAATACATAGATTACTGATTCTGCTGCAAAGACGGAAAAAATACAAAAGTCGAACAATACTGGGTTACAAAACATTAGCTGAAGGTATCATTCGAATGGATGCTGTGCTCCAAAAGTCAATGGATATGACAGTTGAATTGACAACAAGTGGTAAATCAGGACGCCAGGGTTGCACAGTGGCAACACTACGAGCCGAGCGGGTCTCATCGATTCCCGTTGATCATGACAATAAAAATAATAATAGTGTTGTTTTAGCAGGTAAGAATCGTTCCGTTGGATATGGCTTGTGTCTTGCACAAATGTTATCAAAGAATCAAATTGCTCAGAGCCATTGAATTGATTGAAATTAATTGAAGCTCGTGTCGACCGATGTATCGATGAAGTGTGAAAATACATTTAATTTCCTATTGATAAGCAACCTCAGCTAATGAATGTCGGGCTAGTGAATGAAATTTGATGTTTATTTTGTTTTGCACTTCATAAAATCTCACTGAAAAGTAAATATTGATTATTGATTCATCGTAATGCGATATCTAGAACGTAAACACGCGCAATAATCCATTAAATGGTTTGGTCAATGCGATTAAATGCCACGCAATGTCATTCTTTGTTCGTGCTATCATCAAGGGTGTGCAAGATTCTGCGTTTAATCAAGGTTTCGGTGGGGATTCACTTTTTTCAGATCGCGTTAACGAATTTTCCGATGAAGATGAAGAGATTGAATTCAGTTCCGGCGAATATGATGGCGCTAATGCTGGAAGTGGCCTAACGGGCTACGATGCTAAACGTGGCTACGCCTGCAAACGTGATATGCGTAAATTCCGTAAAATCGATCAAACCGAAAACGATGGTGAACCAGAAGATGGTGCTTTGGGCACAAATCCAGTTGATAGTGATAGTGAATTTGAGAATATTAAGGATAAAGGATCTCGTGCCAAAATCAGTCGTGTAAGTTATTGTCAATGATACTTGCTGAAGGGGCTCTCTTTGAACCTAACAAAAAATGCATTTCGTCTTTTCTTCCTTCTTTTTCGTCCGAAACAAACAGCAGAGAAATTTCAAGCAAAAAATTGTGGCATTATTGAAACGTTTCAAAGTACCTGAAGAGCTGGATGGTGGGGTGACACGTGGTTCGGGTGTGCTACGTGGTGAACGTGAATTGGATGCATTATTTCAGGAATTAGATTCATTGTCGTGTTGTGAAGGTGATGATTCCGGTCCAGACATGGATAGTCTCTCTGTGGGCTCAACACCAAAACCATCACTCCGGCCGTTCTTCACCAATTCGAAAAATATCTTGCACGAGAATCTCATGGGTTAGTTGACTGATTTTTCAATAATTCTCTATTCATTCTCCATTCAGATTTGTTATCATTTATTTCAATTTATTAATTTTTATTTTTGATCGTCTATTATGTTTTTTGTTGTTATGTTCCGTTTGTTTGTTGGTTCGTTGGTTTTGGTTCGTTCAATTTTGTCATTATGTTTTACATATCATTTCGATGAGAGTTCGTTCATTATTTTATGATTTGGATTTTTCAATCATCGCCCATTCGATGACGAGCAATTTTGTTTTTCATTTCATTTTGTTCGCCCATGGCTACCATTAGATACACCCATACATACACTTATCTTCATATACATTTATATACGGAGATACATAACAAATATATGTGTGTATGTAATGTGTCATATATACATATATTATCGTAATAATTTCGCATTTTTAGCACGTTTATTTTGAGTATTACAACAACATAGGTTATTCCATAGGTTAATATATTATTGAAACCATTATTTCATAAATATCTCGCAAACATATATCTATATTTCATACATAAAGCGCATGGCAAACAACAAAAACAACTACAACATCCAACATTCTCTGCATTATAAGACATACCAACCGGGCAACGAACCAACCAACCAGCCAACAAATCAACCGACATAGTCATTTACCATATTTATAGATGATAATGTTATAAGCCCGATAGAATTTTACAATAATCGCTTTATAAACAATTTTGGCTGTTTGGAAGCGTTTCATCCAATGTAGATTCACACAGTTTGTGGCATTCGCAGTATGTTTTCGTAGACGATCGAAAGGAAAAATCCAAATCATACACAATGTTCATATCATTGAATCGAATCAGTCATCCATCCATCGATAGTATAAACCAGCAGCAACGGATGAAACACATTCATTTATCCTCGTGCTGGCGAAGCTCACTTCTATTATCACATGATATGAGACTCTTATTCATTCACCAAATTCAAATCCATACAGCTGGCTCGACCGGAAACAATTCGATACCCAACCGAACTTAATTTTCTTATCATTCTGCCCGTAAGGCATATTGACCTGTTGCCCATCACATAAGGTTTGGCATTCATTCATTTACCATGGATTACAACCGTGGTAATTGACTTGGAGCATTATCGAATAACTATTTTGTTTTTCGTGATGAATTCTCGCCTTATCACGTCACGTTGTACCACGATTATAGTGATCGAAATATATTAACCATGGTGTTTGCGTCAAAGCCGAAATGTTCTCCAAGATATGATACTTAGGTTCATTCTCCTCAGTATTTCCCAAGCCCCTATATGGAATTTCCGTTATCCAGCTATCTTCAAGTGATTGTTCGATCTCAACTCTCGACTTTTAGCCCATCCAAAGCAAACAAAATGCGTTTTAAATTCGTTCCTTTGTTATTGTTATGGTTTTTTTGAACGAGCAATTAAAACAAAATCTATTTGGAATTCTCTTAAAACAAATATAACCTTCAACATCAATAACAACGAAATCGTTCTTATAGTTTCATTCAATGCATGGCTTTTTAAATCATTTGAATTTCACAGGCGTTAATCAAAGACGTATTGCAGAAAAGCGAGACGGATTTTTGGAAAAGAAAACAACCAGCACCACAACATCAGGTTTGTTCATTTCACAGAAAAACGCCCAACATTCACCAAAACACACAGACCCACACACACACACCCTCACACACACACCCTTACACACACACACCCACACATACCCACACCCACACACACCCACATCCACACACACCCACACACACCAAAAATATTGAACAAGTCACACATCTGCAAATGTCCTCAAATATTTTTTTGGGTTTTCTCCCCAATCCAACGATTTGCAATCAACTCTTCTATTCGTAAACGGCATTGACTAGCGATGCCTCAACTGTCTCTTCCGAATCACACTCATTCACACTCATTCACACTTGTAGTGGCTTCACATACTTAGTTGAGTTCTGGTAGAATCGTAAATAACTTTTCGTTTGCCTTCTTCGTCTTTGTTTTTACTTTTGTTTGCATTTTTATTTCATTCTTGTCGTTATGCTTTTGTTTGGCATTAAGCTTTTCCAATATTGTTGAATTTTCAGAATGAAAGTTTTGGTTTTTGGACAAAATGGAAGCGTATTTTAGGATTTTGGCTACAACGATAAAAATCACCTGAGACACACGCCGTTTGATGAATGCTCAAACCAAAATAGCTGTCCTTCTCTCTCTCTCTCTCTCTCTCTCTCTCTCTCTCTCTCTCTCTCTCTCTCTTTCTCTCTTTTTCTCTATCTTTCACCCACATACACTCGTCCACACACATTATGTTGCACAAGTTGCATTTTGTCATTTCATTTCTGTTTAATGTCATTCTCAATCACCTTTTCGACATTCGAAAGAATGCGAAATGTCAAAATACTAAAAAAAACAAAGCAACGTCCGGCCAAATCGTCCGCACCGAATGTATGTTTGCAGATCGCCTTACCATTCACCCGCATCTAATGACTTTTCTTGAAACTGCTCAACCCCACCCTAACCAAACGAACCGAATTTCACTCACGCGTCTTGCCTGAACCCATTTTCAAATACACGCGCACGCATCTCATTCTCAACTAACAAATCCGTGTAGCTAATATGTTCGCATTTTGATTGATTAACTGTCAATAACACTTTCGCTGAACTCTTTTCGTATTCACTCGATGATTCTAAGCCGATTTCAACTGTTTTCATCCTATTTATAAGATTTATGAATGTCCTTCTGTGTTTCTCACTCTAATCCTCTCTTTCTTCTTCATCATCTCTCTGGTCTAATCCGAAATGTTCACCAACAATTTTGCAAATTTAATTTAACCAATTGTTTGGAGACAACCAATGAACTAATTCACAATATGAAACGTTCGTTTTAGACAAAGGACTCGAATGGAAAAATGATAGTTCGGGAAATGAAGGTGCTGCATGTAACACCGATCCAGAAGCTCCGAATTCCGATCCACAAGCCGGCACCAATAGTCCACCTCG
>JANSTV010050617.1:0-14108 GCA_027564135.1 Lestremia cinerea
AATTCAACAGAAATTTGAAGCAAAAAAGAAAAAAATTATCGAAAAAAAGGAGAAAAAACAAAAAAATCTAATTGAATCACTTGGCAGACGATCGGATAGCGATCGAAGCGGCAGTTGAAACGCGGATTTTTTCGTGTAATTTTTAGGCTTTTGGAATTTTATTGTCGTTGGGAGATCGCTCAAGCGCGATACGAGTCACAGACGGGCTGAGTGCGACTCACCCTGACGGGTCTCGTGGCCGAATTCAGGTCAGACCGATCTCTTTGGCGGACTCACGCTGCTGTCGTCCGACCTTTTTCGGAGAATGGCGAGACCGATCGCTGGATGCTGACAAGATTCGTGATTCTTGAACATTTTCAGTGCATTTTTTTTGCTCTTTTCGTGTGAGCTCCTTCCATTTAAACGACAATGACGTACAATTTGCAGTGAACCAATGGTCGAACCGCCAATTCACAATCCCACTTTGATGAATTTCAATTTACGATTTGTCATTTCGACAATGATGAACTCCAACATCGCTATTTGAAATTGAGTAGTTCCCGTTAGATTAAGTTATTGAGAGTTGAGCTATTCAATCATTTCTTCTGATCGATTCATGTACCTTTAATATATTGTTTGAGAGACAAAAGGAAATAAAATTGAATATTTTTTTTTGTAAAAATATCATAAATTTGTGTTTGTGTCTGAGGGATCAAGAGAGTGGTGGCGGCGAAGAAGCACATCCTGTCTCAAAGCAAGGTTCAGTGCGAGCTTAGTTAAACATCGCTGGACAACTGCTGCATTCCAATTACAATTTCCATCAGGCACGACGGAAATCCAGCTGTTACCTTCACTGCGAATCCAGGACAATACTCACCTTCGAAACCGATTCTAAGCTTCCATGAAACCACATTGAATTCCAAAAGAAAAACGCCTCAATTTGGAGTTCAATAATAACTTTATTGTGTTAACTTGATTGTTGCATTGCGTAATATCAATAAATTCAAAAAAAAAAATCCACTAGACTTCCATCAACAGTGACGATATTCCTGGGTTCAAATTCAGAAAGAGAACCCAAAAAAAAATATAAAATAAAAATAAAATAAATACAACAAACTTGAATTCGAAATTCATTTGAATTTTAAGTACATTTTGTGTGCTTTGATACGTTTGCTGGATTGCATGACAGCTTCGCTTGATAGTCGAGCAAAAGGTCAAATGAAATGTCAAATGAAACACTTAGAATTAAAACAAGGCGATCAGTTAATTTCATTTCGCACGGAAGGAATGGGATGAACATGGCGGTATTTGTAGGAGACAGGAGGAATGCCTTCCGAATCGACAATCATCCATAAGAGTCGCCGCCACTTTGATGAAAGCAAACAAATCAAATTCATTCAAATAAAAGGCCTCACAACAAAGTCAAACATTCGCTTTGAGACTTTCTTCGTTTGTTTTCAGGCAAAAGCCGTGACCAAAGTCCCAATTAAGATTCCAGATTGAAATGATGATAATGCGGATATTCCATTGAAATCGATGGTTGCTGTCATTCGTCTGGCTCATTAACTTGTGACTGTTCGCCAACTCGACAACTTTCCATCCGACTCATCCTTCTCGACGATGTGAAATTCATCGCTACCGCATGGATTCAACATCGGGTCGACAAATTTTCATGGATGTCTCGCGATGACGATACGACATGAAGCGTGACTTTGAGAAAACTCTGCAGCTCAAGTGAATTTCGTGATATTTATTATTCATCGCTTTGGAGAATAAGTCGACCGGATGTTGGAAGGTTGTGTCGAACGACAGATCCTTCGGAGGCGGTGTCATCGCAAATGCAATCAACCGTTCTCGCCTGTCAATCCAACAGAGAACCTTGTGGGACGGATTTTCCATTCTCCGTTTTTCTATTTTTTATTTTCCACAATTCCATTATGTATTTTAGCGATGGGATTATCCCTATCACACGTTGATAACGTTATACGTTGAATCGCACGTCCGTCAATATATCCATCCGAATGGCAAGCATTCCGAATTATTGCGACCGTGTCAAGAGTGCCTTTGGTGTGCGGCGGTGCCAGTGCGGATGCCGTCGTCGCTTATCAACTCAATGGCTAATAAATATCAATGAATGCAATAGAATCACCTAATTAAATGTTGTATTTTTTTCTTCTTTTTTTTTGCTTTTGTTATTGATGCCTTGCGCTTGTGGACAAATGTGTGTCGCATAAATTTCTCTTATCAAAAATTGATTTTTATTTTCTTGTTATTTTGCTTTGTTGTAGCATTTTGATGATTCACTGTCGCCGTAACTCAAACTGAGTTGTGTGTTTCCAGGCATTTACTGTTGTCATAATATTTCCTGTTATAAATTCTTCGAGTTAATATGCATGATTTTGGTATCAATGTTGATGTTTGATAAACGCTTATTGATTTGATATTTACCGTTAATTCTAAATTAATATTATTGTTTTGAGTTTGTGTGGTCCATTTTGAGATAATCCAGTTTAGGATTATCTTGTTTTTTTTTAAAGCAATTTGAAGAATATTTGTAGGAGTCAGCCTACGTTGCCTAAACGACCTATTCACTTCGAAAAGCCTATCTGACTTTTGATTTTTAGGCCTATCCACCTATTATGACTTTTCGATATGTTTTTCGAAAATAAATTACACGCCGAATAGGCCTCTGTAGTTCCTACAGTGTAGGCTGAACCCTACCAAAGTCTTCCACTCAAATTTTCCTCCGAACTTTTTCAATTCAACTCATACAAAACTTGAACACAAAATCCAAAAACAAATTTACAATTTTTTCACAAAAACAAACTATTAAATTAAGTTAAACTAAATTACAAAACTAAATCAATTAACAATTAACAAATAAAATTACGAGAATAAATTAAAAATCGATAAACAATTGGGTTGAATCACAGCGATACGAACCGCCGACGAAACGGTGTGGAATTTGTATCGAAAATATTCGAAGGGAAACGCGCGATTGAATTATGACTGGAATTCACAGGTCGCCATTATCCATGGCCTGGTTGAGATCGGCGACAATTTTGCCGACCACGTCTCGGTATGGTGACTCGGAACGGAAGGATGTTTCCAGCAGAGTTGGATCGCTGAAGAAAGAGAAAACGTCATCGATGCGACCGAGAGACTTGTCGGTGAGATGACGTTGGACGATTTGTTTGAGAGCCGCTTGGGATTCGGCCAATGACTTTTGCAAGTAGGGCATATCGAAGCTAAAGTCCACCTCGTAGAAGGATATGACGGCCATTCCGGTTGTCTGGAATCGAAGAGCTCGGTGATTTAAAAGCCTTTTCAACTTTAACCGCCCTCGTCACTCACCTGGAATTTATTCCGAAATCGCTCAGCCATCCTCATCTCCTCCCCACTGAACTGATTATTCTTGTATAAAATTCCGATTTTGATGATAATCTTGATGATGTTCTTGACTAGTCGTTCGGCATCCTTCTTATTTCCAGTCTGAAAATGACACAACAATCAACGTTAGAAATCGTTAATCATTCGCACGCAATGCCATTTCAACAGCAACTCACATGGATTTTCGCCAATCGATAGATGTTATCCAGCAGTGATGCAGTCGTGCCATCGATAAATGTCTTGGCGATACTCTTGCTGGCCATGCGTGACAGTATCTTCTTCTGGGCACGCAAGCCAATGTCACGAGCCTTGAATGCATTGTCTGTCATGACTAAACAACCGAAAAAAAGTCAACAAAACGAAAAAAAACAACAACATTTTAATCCAATTATCTCAAATGGCTCGAACACACCTCAACCAAAAACCCTCACCCGCTATTTTACGAAACATATTCGATTCTCGCTCACGCAATTGCTTGCGTTCAACTGAGAAAAAGCAAACAAATTTGTTTTCTCTCTCTCTCTTTCGAATAATTTTCGGAAAAAAAATATTCAAAAGAACGTTGCTCGACGATCGCTACTTTCGAGACTATTCCAAATGCGTCGTTTGCAATAACTGAATTGTCGAATGTCAACCGAATGACGAAGCAGTAAGCCGCGTGAAGTCACCTGTTCGAAAGAAAACGATTGTTTTTTTCGAAACGAGACATGTTTCACCGAACCAATTTGACAACAACAACACATCACATCGATCGTGTGTGTTGCACTGGTGAACCGAAAGCAGTCAACAGATGACGACGAGAATAGATCAGAGAATTCATTAAACGCAATTGGAGCGCTAGTTGCCTCTGCATGTTTGATGGCTGCGATGTAATTAAACACGGCGTCACGGCACTCAAGTATCAAAACACTTGTGCGGTGTCAGTCAAGCGGATGCAATTTAAAATTTCCCGCAAATACCGAGCCGCATAGAACCGCATCCATTGATGTAATGTGCTTGTTCCATCCTCCCACTTGTGATGTGCATTCACCTTGAATTGGTGGCGTCGCTATGGTGGGGCGATGACCAAATGAGGTTGATCACGTGCCTGACATTAATTTGGCATCCCCCAGGAGCCCTTCTGGTGTGTGTGTGTGAGTGTGTGTTCCCATTCGACGTGACAGCCCATTTGAAACGGTCGACCACCATCGGGTGCAATCATCGAAACCAGTTCTCGCCGCAATTGAATTGGAATCGAGAATAAACAACACATTCAAGGCAGTCATTCGATCGTGCCAGAGTTAACGTTACATCACATCGTTCTCAAGTCAAAGTGACCGCATGCCATTCGTTTGCTGCAGAGATACCAAACGCACACACGGAAACCGAAATGGACACACAAAGGAACAAACAAAATCGTTGCAAGGTCGTTGGTTTCGTATGGCCAACGCACACTGGATGCCTCATCGGGTTACACAGCACAATTGACGACAACCATGGAATAAGCACAGCCGTCTAAATGCGATCAAATCACAAACCGGAATCCGGTGCCTGATAAACGAATCAGAAGGAAAGAAGAACGACAAAGACGACGACGACGGGTCAGATGAGGCGAATGAACAAACTGGTATTTCGGTGGGCTATTTTGATGACGTCGCTTCTATTTTGCGATTATCTTCTCGCTTTGTGCTATTTGATGCTTTTTGTTGAAGGATTTCCAAAGCGAATATCGTTTGCGGAAGCATTCAATGGAGTTTCATTCGATCGGCAAACACCTGCAGCCGTTTCGAACATTGACATTCCAGCGTAATCTGAGAATGATTCTTACCTTTTTCCACCATTGGTCGGATCGGAATGGGAACAAAACGAAAACAAACTGAAAATCGGGTGAGGATCAACTAATCCGGGTGCTGTCGATGCGATATCGAATTCAATGCGTGAACAACGAAAACAAAATAATTGTTGTAAATTGAACGGAAGTTGAAAAAATTCTGCAAAACGAGAAAAAAAAGAAGAAAAAATAAATAAAAGAAAAAAAAAAAAAGAAAAATACAAAAGAAAAAAAATAATGAAATAAAATCAAAATGAAAATTCAAGTGGAAAAAGTGCGTAACTGAAAATCGGTTTGCAAAAGGATTCGTTGCGGTCCTGAGTAAACACAGCAGTTCCGCTCGAAAGGCGACTGGCAAACGGTCAAACACACTCACACAAACATCCGGCACAATCGATGGCAACACGTTGGTAAACAATCCAAGTTTGAAGCTCTAAAATGCTGGCATAATTGGTCATGTTCATTCGACGTGTGAGGGGATGGGGCGTTGCTGGTTGCGAAGAGTTGTCGATCAGCGTGGTGGCGAAATCTGAAACGACAAACAACAACAAAGTCGAAACAAATTATCGGAAGTGAAATTAATTGATGTTCGATTTGGTGATGGGCTTCGACAGTTGACCGAAGATGGGTCGATGGAGGCTGGCTATTTTGCTTGGAAATGTTCGACTGTGATGGATCGAAGGCAATAAAATGTGATATGATATTCCTCGGGGGGGTGAGCGGTTCGGTGGTGAACCATCTATGGGCTTGGTGAGTGAATCGATATTCATTCATTCGTAATTAAGGTGATTGAATGATTGTGGTGGATGCGGTTGGAGGGTTCTTGTAGGACATGGAAAAGCATCTCGCCAAGGATATTGCCAACCGCTCACCCATTCCGCCAAATCTTTCAGTTTCAATCTAAAATTACCCGCCAAATCGATCGATACAATTTCACGGCGTAAAAAATTTACCGCACGAAATCCAACGGCACGCCATAATGACATTGAAAAGCTTCCATTTCGATTCCTTCGAATCGAGCAGGTAGCCCATGGTCGTGGTTCGCATCCCTTCATCGAAGCGAGTCGCAGCCAAATCGACGGAAAGGAACAACAACAAAGGCATTGAACGAAGAAAAAAACAAGCAGCTGCCAGTCGTCACAAGAAGACCGTTAAGGAATGCATTTCCTTTCGATGCGACAGACAATGTTGCCGTTGACTGCATTTGGCTCGCGCGCGTAAATTGACGACATGACAACGCTGAAGCGGCACAAAACCAGCGAGGCTCAGAATAACAAACGGTTTGAATTGCTTTTGGGAAACAATCGAAAATAACCGAGCGGATGGTTGGCCATAAAATGAAAACGCTGAGGCAAGTTCAGCGCGCAAAATTGCACCAAACGAATGGGTTTTCGCTCCAATTGAACTGGAGAATTTGCAGTCAACGATGACGACCATTGCCACTGGCGATGCGATTGTTTCACGGCAGTTTTGGCGGATTCACCGAACGAGTGTTGATTATTCGAAATCGTCATCGACCGATGTGACTTTGACGGTCGGATGACAAATCACTGGGAACAATGATTCAACGAGCATGAGACTGATTGCCGGATGATAAAAGCTGAACCCTCGTCAAGCACACTTTGTCAAAGCAATTACCTCGAAAAATGTCACTGTGTTGCGCGTGTCGTTGCAAAGAATCAGCAATTGTTTCCGCAAATATAAAAACGCTCAACAAATGACAACGACGAATTATCAATAATTGCACGCAATCATCGATGCACCACCGCACAATGAACCGCACGGTAAAAACAATTGGAGTGACGGGACAAATCGACTGGGTGCAATTAATTGCGTTTCTTTTGAATTTTCAAAAAAATTATTGCAAAAATGTATCGGAAAAGCGCACTAAACGAATCAACCCCAAAAAAAAACTGAAACTGTTCGAAGACAACACGATTGCGAGGAATCAACAATGCGTCGATTTGAAGACCGAGGATTTTACGGTGAATGTCTATCGCCGACTGATGAACAATTTCGATGACACAGAACTCGAGTGATGGATTTTCAAATCCATCGCTCACATATGACGGTGTCGATCAAAGGTGATTTCGTTTGAGTGCGAGCGAGATGGATGTCCAACGGCAAACGGTTATTTTGTGTCAAATTGCGCTGCGAGGCAATTCGAAATAATTCCAACGGTTATTGTTGAGTGGAGACAGTTGTGCGATGGAATACTCGCAAGGCTCGAAGGTGATCTAGGGACGGTCAATCGGAGGGGGAGGTAGTCAATTGGGACAACTCAATAAACATCCCCCTCTATCTCATTGGGGCCGGTCACTAGGAGGGGGAGCAATCGATTGCTCAATACCCTTCATCCCTCCTTAAAACGTTATAAATTCCCGCAACCGTCCCCCATCGAACCCATAACCGCAAACCGTAATGCGCCTGTCAGAAATTAGCGGCTGATTTGCCGAAATCGAGTTCAGTGGACGACATAAATCGACAGAAGAACCGAAAAATGAGGAATAATTTAGGCGATACAACGACGACGTCATAGTTCCATTGGCTCTTACGTGTTTGAGTACTCTTGTGTGAAATATACGTGAATCAATGGCTACGAATAATTATTTTGGATTTCCTCATGGCGGAACGCAATATGGGTGAGTGAAACATAGAAAATGCAGTGAATTTCATCGCACCGGCTCATTTAGCTGGGAATTCTGTTGGAATAACTGAAAATCGTATTGGATAAAATCGATAAAATCATTTGCCATTAGTCACCCGGCTAGTTTTTTTTTCTTTTCTTTTTTTTTTCTTCTTCTCCGTCGTTGTGTTCGTCTTCGGGTCGGTCGCTTTAATGGCGTCGATGCAATCGATCAATAATTCCATGAGCGAATTTTTTCCATCGCATTTTCCATTGTATTTATTCCATGATTTTGGACGTGAGAGAATGGGAATTGTGGAAAATAATTTCATTTGTTGAATTTCAGTGCGGCCGCCACCGGTCCAACATATCCAACGGCGCAACAAACACCGTATCCCGTCACACCAGCCCCACCAGCGGCCACCTACAGTACCCAAAGGGCTGGGTATGATCCGGCTGCGTATCAAGCAGCCGCCGCCACCCAAGGAACATATGCCAGTAAGAATCATCCAAATATTGGTGTCGTCTGGTCTCCCAATTCACCCCAAAAACATCCTCGACCATTGGATTTCTCTTATCGCATTGCGCCGTCAATTTTTGCATTACACAAATCAATTCAAAGACAATCGTCGACATTCAATGCGTTCACTTATCGCTTTGGGTCGTTTACTTTGGCATTGTCGTCGTTCAAATTAAACAATGAACATGTTTTTGTTTATTTTGCTGTCGATTGACGTAATTGTGTGTGTGTGTGTGTGTTTCGAGAATGCTCGCTGCGTTTGGCGGTTTTTGATTGTGTCCGTGTCAATCGTGCAATGCAATAACAAGGAATGATGGTCGTGGCGGCGAATGAATTTTTGCGGTTTTGAGTTTTGTTTTGGGAATTGCTGAATGCTGGAATTCTAGGAATTTTGGGAGTTCACATCGATTGATTGGGAGACCGGATGAGTGATGGTGTGAGAGTTGTGGTGAACCGATGAGTGACGAGGAAATCGCTTATTGTTTTTTTTTCAGGCGCTGGCACTCCAGCCGTAACTTATGACTATGGGTACGGTCGTACGTACGACACCACGAAGACATATTACCAACAGGCACCCACCACGGCCACATATGCTGCCGCGGCACAACCCTACGATGCCGCTACACAGTCCACAAACAAGGTACCATCCATTTTTTTCCTTTGGTTTGACGTTCGTTCATGACTGTTTTCGCCTCGTGTCTGACTGATGACATTCGACAAGGACATTCGGACGAGTTGTTTGAAATGTTCCGTCGGTGTTTTTTGCTCGAAAACTAATGGATTTTTCTTTCTTTCGAACCAATTCAGATCACCGGTTACCAGACAGCTCAATACGTTGCCGCACCGACCCGTAATAATGTCCAGCAGCAACAGGCCAAGGCAGCTGTGGCAGCGGCAACTTACAATCAAAATCAAACGTATGCGCCGCAGGCCACATACCAGAACCCCCAACCGAATGCGCCGCCGAAACGTAAGCAAAGCCTCCCAGGCTAAAAATATCGACATTTTGTTGATTCAATGTTTTTCCCAACAGCTCCAACCGCAGCACCCAACAGCTATTCGAATTACGATGCAGCGTTGTACAGTGCCGCCGCAACAATGTACGTTGCTCAGCAGGGGCCAAAACCGCAACCAGGGTGAGTCAATTCGATCGTTGAATGCCGGAGGGGAATGCTCAGGTTCTTTCATTGTAGGCCTCCCAATGCTTGGCAAGGATTCAAGAAAACCCACCAGGGCAACCCCAAACAGACGCGCATGAAGCAGCAACCGAAACCCCAGCAATTGCACTACTGTGAAGTGTGCAAGATCAGTTGTGCCGGACCGCAGACCTATCGCGAGCATTTGGAAGGGCAAAAGCACAAGCGACGCGAGGCTAGTTTGAAAATGGCCGCCACTGCAGTGAACACATCACAGAATCGCGGCAACAATCTCCATTGCGAACTATGTGACGTTACCTGCACCGGGAATGATGCGTATGCCGCTCACGTGCGTGGCTCAAAGCATCAGAAAGTGGTGAAATTGCATCAGAAACTGGGCAAGCCGATTCCGCAAACCGATCCGAATCTGAAGAAAGGGGCGAAAATCAATTTCGTTGCGGCCGGCGGTGAAGGAGCTGCGGCAACTGGTGAGGGTAACGCAACCGCAACCGGCGATGGTTCTCAAACTACCGAGGCGATGGAAGAAGATCAACAGAACTTGCATCCCGAAGACGAAATCAAACCGGTGGGCAATGAGTACATCGAAGAGATCAAAGATGAGGACGGCAAAATGGTAAAATTCAATTGCAAACTGTGCGAATGCGGTTTCAACGATCCGAATGCCAAAGAGATGCACATGAAGGGCCGTCGCCATCGGCTGCAGTACAAGCGCAAGGTTCAACCCGATTTGGTGGTGGATTTCAAACCAACGCCGCGTCAACGACGCATCGCTGAGCAGAAGGCGCAACGGGCTGCAATGCAAGCCGAATTTTGGAATCGTCAACGCAATTTGGGCACCGATGATGGGGACGATGACACAATGTACTGGGACGAGCGTCGACGTTTCGACGGTGAATTCGATTACATGTCTTGGAATCGTGGCTTTGGAGGTCCTCGTGGTGGTGCACCGCATATGCGTGGTCCACCGCATCCATTCTTTGGCATGTTGCCCGGTCGACGACCGGAAAGCTTTGATGATCGCCATGTGGTTGCCAAACACGCTGACATTTACCCGAAAGAGGAGGAATTGCAGACAATTCAACGTATTGTGTCGCACACTGAACGTGCGTTGAAATTCGTATCGGATGCGTTGACCGAGAAGACGACCGATGCTGCTGCCACTTCAGCTGTTGCTGCTGTTCCGGCTGTTCCGGCTGTTGCGGTTGTTCCAGATGTTACCGTTGCTACGGCTACTCCAGTCGTTCCAGTTCCAACTCCAGTCGCTCCAGTGACTCCAGTGGCTCCAGTGGCTCCAGCTGCTCCAACTTCGACCGAAGACGATCCCACCGAGGATGAAAAGATGGAAGCCAGCAGTGAGGTGAAAACGGAAGAGGCGAAAAAGGATGACGATGTTGAAACCCCAGGTGATGCCTCCGACAAAGAGACGAAACCCAAAGAGGACGGACGCGACAATCAAATGTTTTCGTTCCAAAAGGACGCCGAAGGCAGCAATGTGCGTTTGTTGAAGGGCGTCATGCGTGTTGGCCTGCTGGCCAAGGGTAAGTGACCTTGACCGGTGAGCTAGAGTGATGATTTATGGTGAGCTCTTTCAGGATTGTTGCTGCAAGGTGACAAAATGGTCCAACTGGTGGTACTCTGCGCCGAGAAGCCTACCACCACGTTGCTGAAACGCGTTGCCACCGAATTGCCCGTTCAACTCAAACAGATCTCCGAGGAGCACAAATACACCGTCACAATGGCACCGGTTGAGGGAGCTGTGCTGGTCACCGACGACACAATTACCGTTAAAGTATCATTGACGTCGCCTCTATTGCGCGATCCACAAGGTATTTATTGCATTTTGCTTAGCATTAACGATGGGGTGTCGGCCATGGCGCATCGATTTCGAGCTACCAGTTTCATCGAGAGAATCACCTATGTTTTTGTGTCACGAATTCCGTTGTCGCGTGAATGTCCAAAACAAAAGCGATTCACTGATTCGAGGAGCTCGTTTTGAGCAAAGCGATGATTCGGAACAGACACAGACCGCGTGCTGGATGTGTGTGTGCGCGTCAAACAGCATCGAGTTGGTGAAATTGGTCTTTCGAAATCGTGGGGTTCCCATTTTGTTTTTTGTTTTTTTTTTTTTTGAGTGAGAGCTGTGTGTGTGTGTGTGTGTGTGTGTGTGTGCGAGAGAATGGGCGAGTGGGTGGCCGGCCGAACGAACGCCGCTAGTGCTGAATGGGGCTTGGAGGTTATGTTTATATTTGCGTGGCTGTGCGTGTGCGAATGTGGGTGTGGGCATGGATGCGAATGAATGATGTGCCTAATTTTAATGATTTTAACGAGCAAACCACAAATTGTAGCCTATTTTATTGTGAAATCGGTAACGCTTTTCTCTCGTTTGACCGACCCCGAAACGCATATACATTTCGAGGAGGATCCGATCCGGAAGTGATTTGTCAAATTTTCACGTGTTGATTACCAAGGTGCGATCGAACGAAATAAAATAGGTGGACCAAACAATTTCTGAAGAATTTTCTGCTATCGAATCGAACGAAATAGGAACAAATGATCCCTCCGAAATGGCTCACTTTGATCGGTCGAGAGCATTTCTACGGACTGCGTGGACTGTGTTCTGTTTTCGCTTCGAATTCCTTTCGCTGAAATTCAATATTAAGATTTATGACAACACCGAACCATCACAACACAATGATGCAATGAATGACAGACGATGGACGATTGGACGATATCCTCATCAGAGTTTTGGATGAAAAACTTTCGTTTTCTTGCACAAAATCAAATCGAAAAAAAACCAAAAGAAAAAAAAAATAAAACGACAGTTCGACACCAAACGAACATTCAACGCTCGACGGGTCGTCACAAAACGTCCAAAGACATTCATTGTTGGGATTGCATGTGTGATGGCTTCACAATGAGTGCTTAAGAAATATGGCTAGACAGAGTGCACCCTCCCCCCGGAAGAAAAACACCATTGACGGGGGGGCGGTGTGTGTGTATGCGCCAAAGTGTGGGTGCCATACAGGATTTTTGACCATCACCGACATCAATCAAGTGTTCGAAATTCGATAAGCACACACGACCAGATTCACTGAAACCAAAACGAAAAACAAATCCGAAATAAAAAAAAAAAATAAACTGGAAACAAAAAAAAAACAGAAAAAAAATAGCATACAATTTCATGGACCGCCTGCCGGCAGAGTGATGTGATGCAAAACGTCAAATGTGAACTGAATCGAAACGGAAATAAAACGAATCGAAGAAAGTGCTCAATTTGATGGTTTGAGGAACGCGTGATGTTCGTCGAAATGAGACAAAAAAGAAAAAAAAAATCGAAATTTATTGATAAATCCTCCATAAGTTCAACTCACCAAGTGCTGGTCGGTCGAATAAATTGCGCATGGGAACGCGATACCAAGTTTAGGCAATCGTTAGGCGCTCGAGATGGGTTAGCGGGGGGGAAGGGATTCGGGTATTCAAAGTGTCGATGGGATGAGGCGCATCGCTGTGAAATGACCGACATTTTGTCTGCGATGCGGGGGTGGGGTGCGGGGCTGACATGAACGCCGACATCGAATTAGGAAAAATTCAAAACGAAATCTCAACCCAAAAGCCGAATCAAATCGAATCAAATTTCTTGGAGTATTTATCAATAACGCAAATTTTTTAATGGTCAAACACCCTGTTACTTACATCCCACTTTAGATTCAAATATTGCAACGTCAACTGAACAACCGGTTCAGAATTCAGAAGATCTACTGCCGCGTGAGCCCTGTCTACAGGCACTTGCCGCATTGAGGCACGCAAAATGGTTCCAGGTTTGTTTTTTCACAGAAATTCATTAATTTTTCTTTTCTTGAACAACAACAAACAAAAGCAACAACAAATAATCATAATAATTGAACAACTGCAGTTTTTTTTTAAATCATTTCTTGTATTCGCGCCTTGTAAACGTTTTGATTTTCGATTCGGTTTTCGTTCATTTCAAAACGATCTTGTTTATTTTTACCGTTAATTTTCGGTTTTGTCGATGTCGATGTTTCCGAGGAAAAGCTCGTATTTTCATTTCGTAGAGTCGTCAATTGTTCGCGTTAACATGTCCTGGGACAGGATTGCCCAGCCTGAATTTCAGTAAAAGCACTTTCTGAGAATCCAAAAGAGATTTCTTTATTTTTCGAACCATAAAAATAGAACCGCAAACCAACAGTCGACGATCAACCGAACCGATCGATCGACCTCAAGAACAAACCTAATTTCGCTTTTGTGTTTGCTTTGATTTAGGCTAGAGCAACTGGACTGCAGTCATGTGTTATGGTGATGAGAGTGCTACGGGACTTGTGTCAACGTACGCCAACATGGACGCCGCTCAGTCAATGGGTAAGCTTTCGGTGTTTCCGGGAAACCCAGATGGTGACTAATCGGTTTCCGGTTTTAGGCATTGGAACTGCTCGTTGAGAAGATCATTTCATCGGCTGGCATGCCACTGAGTCCAGGCGATTGTGTTCGTCGCGTTATGGAAGCTCTGTCCACTGGGCTTCTGATCAACGGCCCCGGTGTGTTGGACCCCTGCGAGAAGGACCCACACGATGCGTTGGTTGGTTTGAGCAAACAGCAACGCGAGGATTT
>JANSTV010050639.1:0-14108 GCA_027564135.1 Lestremia cinerea
ACACTGTTCACTCCGTTTGAAATTCTGTTTAATTTGTAATTCAAGAACGTTTTCGCGACTAGGCATCATCAGTTCTGGAACTAATCAACCCTTGATTAGTCATTTCTGTTGAGTGTCAAACCAAAACCCCCCTTTTTTCGCAGCGTTGGCTCATTGCGTCCAACAACAAAGAGCTTGCAATAAAAACGACCAATTATCCATCCGAATGCTGACCCCAAAATAACACCGGTACGATTGTCAATGCCGCACACTGATGCGATAGAAGCGAATGTCAGAATAGAATAATTAGCATAGAGCCATTCGGTTAAACGACCACACGATTCGTGTGAATAATTCATCAGGCAAACAAACAAACAAACAATCAATGATATGCCCAACAATCATGCGGTTGTATTTCTTATGAGCGTGTGGCATCTTGAGACGTTATTCCCATTGTAATTCATTGGCAACAAGAAATGCATGCCGTCGGTGGCAAGAGATGCTAAAAATGGTTGGCTCCGAAAAATCGAAAGAAAAATAACGAAATTTCCGTTAGTCGAGTATATTTCGAGGTGATCTCAACTACATAGCTCTGGAATGAAACTGTCATTATTGAATAGTGACATTGTTTGCTGTCTGCTGATGGTGTGCATTATTTACAATTGCACTTCTCTCGAAGCAAACTTAAGATTTTACCTTCATTTTTATCAGAGACCGGATGGTGAATATCGTGTGTCGATGAGTTGCCGTGAGTTCGACTAAAAGCAGCACTTCCGGAGTTTCAATTCAAATCAGAATGGATGTAGGTTGAAGCTCAACCGAGCACAATGAGACGCGCATTGAGGTGGCCCTGACTTTTAACAATTTGCTGATGCATTCAGTTCAGACCAAGTTACGATTTTTCCTAGAATTTGAAATGTTTCTCGACGAGAATTTTGCCGTTGAACCGTAATTCCGACTTGAAGCCATTTCGAAATACTCTCATTTCGAACGAGAAATGCATAAATGTGTGTGCAACCAGATTAAAAAATAAATAACAAAAAAAATACGTTGACTCACAAAAGACCTAATCAAATGTAAAAATGGAAAAGGTTTTTAAATCTTAAAAAGGCATAACATCGTTTATTATTTATTATTTGTCGTTGCTGTTGTTGTCGTTAGCATTGATGGTGTTGTTGCAATGATGAACATGAAAAAAAAAACGAAGCTTTTTCGCAATTCATATTCAGCGACGATGCTGCGATGTTGTAAAAGTTTCTTTTCGGAAAAAAAAATCGTATTTGAAGTTGAGCAAGGATGGAAATATGTTTTTTATTCTCTTCTGCTCATGTTGAATCCGCTATAAGCGAGAATTGATGGTCTCAACTTGTATTGGATGTGAATTCTGAGCGAGAAATCATGTGAATGTGCTTGTCGGACATGTAAACATGTGCGTCAAACGGCGAAGATCGTCAATGCGATTGTATCCAAGCCATTTAGTGTGCGATCACTAAATTGATAACCAAACATTTGATTGGATTCGGACGTCAATTTTGATCAAAAATCATTCACATGATTTATCTACTGGAATAAATGTCACAATTAGTCGACAAAAATTGCATGATATGGTACGCTTGGATCAATTTCAACTCTGCCGTGTATTATTCAAGGTAATTTTGTTAAATCGTAATATATTTTTTCTTCCCCGAGACGACACAATTTTGTGAAATAATCCAATTTTGAAATTGACTCGATGAACGTGTGTGTCTAGTGTCCGTGTTTGTCGTTGAAGCGCTACACTATTCCATAAATCGGTTAACAATAGTTGACGATACGTTATCGATACGACATGTTCAAGAGAAAACCAATAACGACGATTTCAGAAGCACATGTACTGGCTCAAGTTGTATCGAATAGTGAACAATACACTCGGATACCATGTAACATGCGACAACAGCACCATCGACATTCAATATATTCAAATACATAAAAAACGAAATAAGTATACTTGAATTGAATGGATACCAAGGTAATATCCCTATATTGACATATTGACAATTTCGAGTAAAACCGAAAAATATGTGAAATTCACTGACAGCCGCAAAACGTAACAAAACATCACCACAAAAACAAAGCCAAATTCGACGAGTATTTTTGACACTGCAGCCGCCACAAATGGAACAATAGCGATAAGGTATTTGATGAAAAAAGCGAATTGACGGGAAGCGAGAAGAGACGTCATCGTTCTCGTTCACCTCGAGATGCTACGTGCCTCGAATCGTGACGGAAAAGAGTGCTAATCAATTGGATTGACCCCCTCACAGGGAAATATGTCAATCACAAAAGACACACCGATCGGAGCAATGTCGAGACATTTCTCTCCTCCGTCGGCGCCACTTCAAATCGTAAGAAATACACTGAGCCCAACCGAATAACATACAGTGTTTTTTCATGAATTATAAATCGCACGAAAATGATGTTCATGTATTATAAATTCAAAAGTCCACCGATGAACGTGGAGAGCTATCGAATCGATGGGATATTCACAGAAGAGAAAATCGACGAAATGTTTCCAATGTTACCTACCGGAATAGCTGTGGTCTCACTTATTAGAGCAATCAATCGCACCGATAAAACGTAAAACGAGAAATGAAAAAAGCCAAACAAAAAACGTTCACTTAACCGTCGTTCGTTTCGGTTGATAATTCAAAATCGAACGCACAAGCACAAATTTCGATATTTGACAAACACAAACACTGAACCACTGAATTCCAAATGGCAAATATTCAAAAGAAAAACTACAACTGATACCTAAGAATTGTCTGCCTATTGCGGAACTGAGAGAAAGAGAGGAAGAGAAATAAAATTGTTTCTGTTATTTTTCTTTCTTTCTTGTTCTTTTTCTTAAACTGAATCCGCACAACCGATAAAGCTCGTTCCAGACAAATATCGTAAAATAACCGCAAAAAAATGAATACTCAATGGAACGAAATACCGACACAACATACGGCGCGACAGCAAATCGACGGAGCCAAAATGGGAAAATATACGATGTTTGCTGGCGGAGGAATAAATGATAACTGAAACGGCGATTGTTTGAAAAATTATATTTAAACAAACTTGCATGAAATATTAAAGAATTGAATGAATTGAAACTAAGCAACAGAGAAACCGACGATGACGACTAGTCCCGACGCGTATCGGTGTATATGGCATGCATGCAATGTTCAAACTATCAAATGAACGAAACAAATGGGAAAAACAATAACGAAAACGTTAAATAAGAACTGTTGATGCTGACCAATTTCCAAACACCAACTAAAACTCATGCGACGTATGAGGCTTATGGGTCTGCAGGTTGGATTGGTTGAGTCGGTTGTGCTGTTGCTGTTGTTGGTGGTGATGATAGTCGTTTGGTGTACTGTGCTCGTGTAGGAGACGACAATATATATTTTTTCCATATGTTCGTCAGCATCGCATGGCATCGCATGGCTTGGCATGCTTTTTGCCGTAGCACAGGTGTATGGGAATTGTTGGATTCTCATACGCAAGACATTTCAGATGCATGGTAGGCGATATTGACACATTAAGGAGGTAATTCCGTTCTCAATTATTTCGTTTATTGAAATGAACTTTACACGACATCGCCATGCTAACGTAAATGGGTTGGAAAATTTCGTTGAAAATGACGGTTTATATCTATCTCGACAATGGCGATGGCGATAACCATCAGGTAACGGTGACTAAGGTCCCAATGTCCTTCCATTTGATTCCAAGTTAATTGAATTGAAACTAATTAGAATAACGGCTCAAATGAATGCTCATTTGGAATGCATGAGATGCGTTGATGAATGAAGCTCTATTGCTCGTTAAACTTAATGTTAACGATGACGATGACATGTCAATATATTTAAAATTATTTCCAAGTTACAATTTGACAAACTCATGCGTTCGTTTATTGATAATGTACTGACTTACTCCCTTATCGATGACTCGTCATTTTGGAGCACCAAGCGCTGTGGAAGACTGAAGCGCGCCGCCACGGTCATTTGGTGTGAGCAATTCTGACAGACAGTAATATTCTTTCCCGATTTTTCTCCACTTTCAGAAAAAATGACTCTACAACTGAATGGCAATGTCGATATGCATGTCTCGATGCTCGATATCCTGCGAACGTCAGATGATTTCCTGTTCCGTGCTGAGAACGCAATGATTAACGAGAAACGGATGATAATTTCATCATAAATTTCTTCCCTTCGCCCGTTATTTTTCATCGAGAACATGTTATTTTTGGGGAATTTCAATGTTTTTCTCAGCAAACGGAAAAATTGAAAATTCCGACGAGAATCCATCTACAAAACAGTTTTCACTGATAAAACCAAAAATGATAAAAGCATTTTCAAACCAGTTGAAATTCCATTCAATTTCCAGTTGAACAGACTACCGAACGCTCATTCAAGGGAGCTCCAGAGTTGTGTTGTGTGCGGTGCATTCGATGAGTGTGATGATACGTGCTCCAAACAATGGCATATTTTCTCGTTATCGACATTATTGTTTGGTGTTCGTTGGAGTAAAAGCTCATGTTTGGGGAATTCCATTCAAATCCAATGTTGCAACTAGCCCATTCACCAATGTCCCGACGAGGGAATTACACAATTCCGAATTGGTTCAGAAATGTTCGAATGGATACACCGTTACATGTAAATTTCTATTCATCGAAACACCCTTGCCACCGGAAATCGATTTGAATCGTGCGCTGAATGGCATTCAGCTTGAATCTTCCATTCAAAGTCATCTTCAATTAAAATCGACATGAATTAGTTTTGAATGAATGCATAATTGAATCAAATATGGTGATGATGTGTCGGGTGGGCACACCATTGTGCAATGCATTCAAACAATGGCGAGTTGTTGATTTCATGAGTTGAAGTGATCGCGCTGAGAAGCTTTAGGGACAATTCCGGAATGATGTTTTGACTGGGCCAACAGTCATAAGATGAAAACAAGTATTGTTTGTTTCGATGAGAGTTTTGTAATTTGTAAACTTGTCAAAAGTTTGCATTTCGATAATGACCCAGCATGCTCCTTGCTTTCTCACTCTTCCATGCAAATGCATTCGACAGGCTTTGAGTTTCTCGAGTCTCTAGCCATTGTCGTATGCTTTACAGCAGATTCGAATCTGCTAGAACAAAGGCATTATTCTTTCCTTCTCGAATATGACTTGGTATGTTTCATCTCTTTGCCATTGTTATCGCCCGTCCTTCTGTGCGAATCCATCCAAATTCAGTGCATCGTAAAACGCGCAGCAGCCATATCTTTGATCGAGGCAAGCGTCAATGGAAAAGATACTCATTTTGGATGCGGAATGCCTGTAAATCATTTGCAAATGTGGTCTGTGTCAAAGCCAGACAGTTTTCATCCATTTTAAAATTTGTATCATCCTTTTTTTTAATCGACAAACCGATTTTTTTTTTTGAGCTCCACTGAAGTCAAGCGAAACCTCAGAGCCAAAATAAATGACAATGGGATTCGTTTTTGAAATTATTTCCGGCATCCCACCACAAGCGAAATGGGGCAGGACATGCAATTTTCGTTGATAGAAAAATCGCCGAATGAGCTGTGCTCATTTGCAAGCGGGGGGAAAAAAGCGCTAGCAAATTAAATGGAAAATTCCGTTTTGCATGGTTTTAATTGTTCGAATTAAATCCCATTAGTGAATCGATTTTCAATACTTATTCGATTTCGATGAGTAATGTGTGAAAGCAATGAACAGTCTGGCGAATTTGGTAGATTCCGGATATTAGGCGTCAAATGATGACCACCGTTGTCGCCGAGAATTCAATTGCATTCGTTTTCACATGGTGTCTCCGCAATCATCACAGAGATAAAGTCATCTCTTATGAACGTTAAACCTTTTCCCAGTGAGATACTTACCGAGCTTCCAGTTGTACCATTTAAATTGACAGACCGCCTGTCTAAACAATAAACCCGGCTAAGCTGCTTGCATCAACATCTCATTCATACCGTAAATGGCTGAAGCAAAACATGCACATGGAAACGAGAAACCAACCCCTCGTTCAGCTCATTCAGTCAAAACAAACGATGCTTTTGCGTTAATTGCAAACGTTTCGAATTAAATATTTTGCTAAAGTTTATTCGTAATTTCAGAATGGTTGGATCCGTTGATCGTAAAGTTGTAAATCCAATTCGAGAGAGTAAGCGTGACATCGTCAACGGATACCCGTTGAGTGTTTGTCATTTTACATTTGTGCAGATTATCTGCCACGCACATCGAGAGGAAGGTGAGGAGGGGAATGCAGGCTGAGAGCTTATTTATTCTCGCGAGATATTCAAATTACGAAACACCGTTCAAAGTTTCTGTTGGTTGTTGGTGTTGTTGTTATTTGTTCGGCATTTTCAGCATTAGAATGGGCTTTGATTTCGAGCCCATTTCAGGCAAGAGGAAACTATAAGTTTGCATAGCTGACTATGTATCCTTGACAGGGGATGACAGGTCAGACAGGAACTCAGCTTCTGGCGCAAACAATTTTTATCTCAAGCCATATTTTGCGGTTGACGTGGAAATGCATGGCAATCGCTTTCGGCTTGGCTGATAAGCGCCAACAATAGAATTTTAATATCATTTAAATTAAATCTCGAAAACAGAATTTTTCATTCAGTTTAATGAATGGTCAGACCATCGCTTGTAGGTTGTGGAGCAGTGAATTCTCATGGCATCGATGGTCCATAACGCACTCAACTGGTAAATTGCACTGGAGCCCCGGAAAAGAACCGCTCCAATTTCGCCCCTGTTGTTCTTTGCATAGAACGAAAATTATCGAGCCGATATTGCATCCGTCGAATGTGAACAAACACGGAACATTCATTATCACTGACAATGGCAGAGGATATCATAATTCACAGTATGCGTTCCGCCTCGCATGTTTGGTGGTGCATTGTTTGACTCAACATAATCATCAATCTGTTGGTTCGTTGCAATCTGGTCGGCAAATCCAAACACAAATGTGTTTGATAGGGTATCCCGACAGCACAGTGATTCACTGTTTGTCAACGCACTGAAAGCGATCCGTTCCTTTGGTGTGGCCGTTGTTGCGGCATCTTTGTGATGCACAAATTATGGTAATCATCGCCATTCCGGTTTCTGCATGAATTATGCATAAAGTTGCTGAGTGAGTGAGCCATCAAATATGGATGAGCTGTCTCGGTGATGACACTGGTGGGAAAACCAACGAAAATATCTCCCTGATGTGTCGAATTCTAATGAAAATTATGTCAATTGCAGGAATTCCCTTCCAAAGACTACTTTGGTTGCAACGCAACTCACAAAGTCCTATGTAAATATCTGTTCTAAAAGGCAAAAATTTTCAATTTCTCTATTCATTATCGAAGCTCGAGCCATTATTGATTCAGCTTTGAACATTCTTCTTCGAGCAAAATGCAATAAATTCAAATTGAATATTGTTATTGGACTTTAGACAATTTGTACAAAATGCAAACATAGAAATGCTGCAAATTGAATTACGTTCGGTGACTGGGAAAATATATCGTTGGCTGAAAAAACAAAATCGATAAGTTCATTCCGCTATTATGTGCTTTCTTATGGCTTCACATGTGAACGGTGCTTTTTTTTGTCATTCATCATCGACCAGAATTAGAAACAGCGCGGCGGCCCGTTCTCGATGAGGTTTTTCCATTCAAGTGGGCATCTAATTGGGATGAATTGGACGATTGTTAAAGTGGTTGTGCTTGGCACGGTCATCGTCGCTTTTGTACGATCCACTTGTTTATCTCGATTTAATTATTTTTCACTGTGTTTCACTTGACACTGGGCAGAATGGGAAGAGGGCAGAGCCTGAAGGATTGTACATTGCTGTCGGATGCATGTGCCATATTGTCATGTGATGTATTGATTCAGAGTGACATTGTCCTATTTCGTTACATTGCTTCATCTTTTCCCGGAGATTCGACAATCATCACGATGTGGCCTAAGGGCATTGTCGTTTATGTGGGAGAAAGTAAATATTTCATAAAATAGCCCAATCGACCGTGTGAATGTCTGTTATTTGCTGATTGGCATTTCGTGGAAAAAAGGAGCAGTTGTCTCCGACGGCGGCGCTTGTTTGCGCCTCTCAACCAAAAAGGAAACGTCGGCAATGGTGGCAGCTGGGCGATAACCGCAAGATCTGTTGACGAATGACAACTAAAGACAAAATTTATTTTAATTGATTAAAAAAATGTTCCAACACTTTATTTCTCAAAGAAGTATATAATTATCCTCCTTTCGAATTTAATTCGCCTATAATATCTCTGTTGCACAATTACCAGTCGATCCATGTGGAGGATCATACACATTCACATTTCATTTAGTTGCTTTACCTTTTGCTCTATTCGTATCATTTCAACATGAATATCACAACTGTTCAAAATAATAAATGAAATTTCATTCTTTCAAATTGTCTGTTTATTCGATCCTTGCCTTGTATTTTGGGGTCGTGGTGTTTTTGTTTCGACTTGGAATTTCGGTTTGCAACATAAAAATGGTATGTTCGATTCCAATTTTTGTTGTTGTTGCTTATTTTTCATTAACGGAAGAAGTCGTGAACATTCGATTGTGGAAAACATTTTGAAAAATTTGGAAGCAAACTGAAAATGGATTTAATTATTTTATGCACGACGATGACCAACAGCGTATGGAAAACATTTTTTTCTTCAATTGAAAATACATTTTGATAATGATCCATTCTGTGGGTGACGGAAGCGGTTTGATTTCATGCGAAAAGCCTGGATGAATGCTTCTTGGCTCTTTGTTTGAAAGGGGCCTATTTTATAAAATTTATTTGATGAAATTCTAAACGAACTTTCTCTTTCAAGAACATTTTTGGGTCCAAGGGCTGAACCCATGGTTTTAGGAGTGTGTGAAAGGGAGTGAGAGAAATCGAGAATTCCAGTCGGGAGCATTCCACCAAAGAATTGATAGAGCTTCCTAATCAGATATGAAGCCGAGAATGCTTCGGCTCTCCGCCACTTGAAAAACCATTGACCTCCGTCACTTCCACAAACGAATAAATATTGAATAACCATTTGAAAATTGATAAAAATGGAACATTCGATTAATTTGAAAGATCTACACAATGAACGAAATAGCAATCAATGACTGTTAATAAATATGGAAAAATATAAGCTTTTTAGGATCAATTTCAAGTGAAAAAGAGATGCACAATCCACAATCCCTAATTTGAATTTGATTATTAATTAATATTGACTTGGTTTTCTTCTTTTTACTTTGTTATTTGAGTATTGTTTTCCATGAACTATCAACTAATTCAATATCAATTTAGAGACAATAATTTATTTGAATGAATATAATTATACATTTATGTGATTTTATTAATTCATTTTTTCCTTCTGGTTTAATGTGGTTCTTCTTCTTTTTCTACTACTTTTTGAATGATCTTTGGTTTTCTGTTTTAGGAATTTTCGTCATGGTTAATCTCTTAACCGTTTCCTATCGGCTTCTGTTTTCCGGTTTGAGTTAATCAATTCAACTGCTGAACGTCCATTAAAATAGGATTCATCAAAAATGGTTGAAGGAACAAACATCGACTATGAACGTAAACATATATTTATGAATATTTTTTTTCTTGTTTTCGATTAAAATACGTCTCATGGACCTGAATCCTCACAAAATCAATTAAACGTAAGAATTCGACTTGATTGAACAGGATTTCCGCTTCTACATAACATCCCTAACTTGAATAGCCTTGATTTATTGACTGTTTGAACACAATTTCTTTGTGGAAAACCTATACGTCATTTAATTTGAGAATTAATTAGTTTTGTGTGTTTGTTTCGTCTCAGAGACGAATCTGTTCTCGTTGTAAACATTTCCATTACCTGTTTTTTGTTTTTAGTTAATTTTCTAGTTGGATTTTGGTGATTTATCTCCTCTTATTTAGGTTTGATTTACTCCGCAAGAATCTCTCAACCTAAGCCAGGGCACATCACTTGAATGGTTAATTCATGAACAAAAGAGCCTGCTCAGCAACTTTCACATCATTTGTGCTAAATTTTAAAAATCAATAAAATCAATTGTGTGCCCGTGGGTGCGATCTGAAAAATGTGCGCTGATAGATATTTCTGTTGGTTTTTTTTTCTCAAATTTTTTTTTTGAGCAAATTTGTTTCGTGAGCGAATCGAAAATGGAAAACCATTTAAAGAAATCGTCAATGGTAGAAGCTCAAGTGATGATCAGCCATTGGTGAACCAAAGGTCAATTGCGAAATGGTTAATCCCCTGGAAAATCCCACTTTCCCAGCGACCCTCGAAGCTCCCGCCGAAAAGCTGAACGCATCACATATCGACGTTGATTTTACCATATGCCAGTCAGAATTGGCTTCAATAACAAAAGAAGATTGTATTTAGTCGTCATTGATTCATAAATATGTTTTCTCGATTCATTTTTTTATAAATATCTTTTTGTATAATAATTTCGGTTGTGTTTTGTTTTCAATATTTGGTGTAGTTTTTCAATCTGTATAAAAATGCTTTCAATACAATAAATTGTTTGTTTATTTATTTCTTTCATTTGTCTTTATTTTTGAATGACTTCATTTTTTTCTTTTATTTTTTTATTCAATACAAATACTTTTTTTTTTTTTTATTTCTTAGTTGATGATGTTCGGTTACGATTTAATTAATTAATATCCATTTTCCGCTGATCGTCTCTGCTCAACAGCAGATGGTCTGAGTGGAATGAATTGATGTATAGCGGATTCACATGTGAATAACCGTTTTTGTCAATTTTCATTTTCTTATTTAATTTTTCAATTTTTCCCATTCATTAAAAATTGTTCTGATGGCGTTGTATATAAATGTTTCAGGATTGAATTCCATTGATCATGTCTTTCAATAAATTGTTAACACTTATTCACTTCAAATGCATTTTCATTTATTCGATAGATTTGTTTGATGTTTGTCGCGGTTTCCCAATCGCAATTTATTGCATTCACCATTCCTTTCTCATTCCCTTTCAATTTGCATAACGCGCGATATTTCTTTTGAGTTTGTTTTGTTTGTTTATTTTGAGCACAACCATTGTATTAATATTTCCTAAATCATCGTTAATTGTCAGCTATTCCCATGATTATCTTACACAGTAAACATATTATTGGTGTAATTTATCATTTTGATAGTTTGTTGTTGGCTCAAAGATTGGACAAAATTGATGGTATGCAATTGGAGGCGCTGGCGACCATGCATGTCACCGTCGAATCTCGGGGACCCAGAGTCAGATTTAATGAATGTCTCACCTCGGCCAACATCTCAAAATATCATCTTTTGTGGACAAACAATGACATGAATGCTCTGTTGACAGTCAACAGACAAACATTAAGCGTTTTTCTCTAAATTTACACATTTCAATCAATATACTCTCGCCCATCGACGCCATTGTGTCATTATCAAGATGGTTCATATTCAAGGTCAATATCACCTTATCAAAACGTAATTGCTTCGTATATAAAATACCGATAGGCCAGCTGAGTGCTCGTGAGTGTTGTTCAAGGTCGTGATTGACCGGCCCTTTCCGTGATTCTTTGGTTCACTTGATTTTTGCTTAGAGACTACTTACATTCTAATCGGTTTTCTGAATAGTTGAAATTTCGTCTTTCATGTTTGATTTTGAGTGTAAATGTGTGTTTGTTTGTTGGGTGTTGGTGTGTATGTGTGTGTGTATATTTGGAAAAAGTCATTCGGCTATGACGTCATTTAATATCATATCAATCAATATCAATCGATAAAAAATTGTTAATATCGAATATGGAAGTGTATTTGCATGCGACCAGTCTCAATCCAATATGATTAATGTTTTCTTGTTAAGTTTGGTTTGTAAGTGTTTAAATTGTTATATTATTTTCGAATCTCATCAAGGAATGCATTATTTCATATGAAAAGAAAGAACATTCAAATTCAACACACTCAAAATGAATGTCAAGTCTTCAAGTCTCTTCAAGTTGTAAAGTGACATTTACAAAAACCTATCGGCTGTTCTAATGCATGCATTTCCCATTCAATTTGAATCGGTTATAAATAACTGTTTCTTCTAATTTTGTTGCGTTGAATTCCTCTCCATCCTCTAAATATTGTTGTTGTGAAGCACCATTTTGTTTTGTTTCATGTTTTTTTTTTTTCACTTTTCATATTTTATTTCATTCATTTGTTTTTTTTTTGTGTCAAATATTGTGTTTGGGTTTTTTGATTGGGAAACTTTCATTATATTACATATGTCTTAATTTTCCGTTATTGGAATGTCTTTTATTTTGTGTGACGATTATCTCCTTTCGACCTGCATCGTTATTTCCATCTAAACGAAAATACTGATTCCCCTCAATATTGGAAGATTTCTAAACGATTCTGAACACTGGGCTTGTTGAAGGAAAATATGTTTGCCACGCAAAGTAAAACTGAGAAAGTTTTCGATTTCGCTCAATTCCTCCCGCTGAAACTGTGAAAGTAAGCAAATTATAAAGAAAACGAAATTAGTTAAAAATAAGACAAAAAAACTCAAATTGAAAATGAATTATTGAGATTTTTAATATAATTCAAAATAATAATAATAATAATAATAATAGTAATAAATAATAACGGTAGAGATAATTAACACCAAAATAAACAATAATTCATGTCAAAATAAACAAATCGGTTACAGAGAAAATCAAAGGAAAAAAATCAAATGTTAATTAGTTTGAACGAAAATTAATCTGAATTCAAATGAAAAGGTTAAAGCAAAAACCAGAATGTTGAATTAAATTTAAAGAATATTCTTGTTATCGGTGAATATTCCAATTGATAATACCCGATCGACCATTTTTCCTCGAATTCCATCTCTGCGTCTACCGACCGCAAAATTTGATTCATATCATTTGTCGACAAACGCGATAATTTTGCTTTTCATTTCGAACTTTCAACACGAAAATTTCATTGCACAATTCCCAGCAAGAGTTTCGTGTCTGGACCATGTCCGCCACACTCTTCGTCGTAGATTACTCTAATATTTGAATATGTTTGTATGTTTAGATCATCAATTTGCTCGAGCATAAAATCGACACTAAAAATGTCCAAATTAATCATATTTGCATTTTGTGTTTTGAGCAATCGCAAAAAACAAAAGAAAATTTAAAAATAAAAATCAACTAAGAACAAAATTCAAATGAAAAGAAAATCTGCCCATTCTTATGTTACATTAGACCGTTATACTTGCTAGCAATTTGAAACTGTATATTGTTTTCAAATCACAGACACGCGTTCGCTTCGTATTCGACGACGTCTCGCTCACTCCATCAAATAGAAATTCATTTGTCGTCGATTTTCTTTCCCCTCAATTCGATAAATGCTAATGCTTAAGACTACATTGTTGTTGTTGTTGTTGTTGTTGTGATCATTTTACATAATTTCTACGAAATTGTTTGTTGTAAATTTTCAATTCAGCACAATTCTGGTGTTTTTGGTTGATTTTATCGGTTAAGTTCGTTCTTAATTCATTTTGTTGTTCATCCTCTGTGTTGAACAATGAACATGACTAGAATATTTCACTCCTCTGTTGCGGTTGAAGGATCACGGTTGTCTAGTAAATCACATTTCAAGTGCATGCCTGCGAATAGTTCAATATTGGTTTCGGGCAGTTGTCATTCTGATGAGATTTTTTCCTTGCCGAAAAAAATCCTCAAACTGAGATGCATTGAAAATGTGACTGTCCCTTCCATTCCGCATGAAACTTCAACTCCTACAACTTTCTTAAAATCTAATTCTTATAAAAATAAAATCGAAATTTTGGCGAATTTTGAATATATGTCCTTCGCGACGGTTCCCGGTTAGGATCGGACACGGTGAATTTCTCGATTCGTTTGGAAAATTCCCATTCAATTTTTTTTTTCAACATTAATTTATCTTATTGTGGATCGCGATGATCCGATCTAACCGATGATCGAATAATTTAGATTTGATTTTTGAAGACGAAAATATGTTGATGTTTTTTTCCTTATTTTTTTTGGTTTAAATATAAATTGACATTTAATTGTAAAATGGGCAAATATACGAAGCGCATAGTTTCATGGATTCTTCTATTACATTTT
>JANSTV010050650.1:0-14107 GCA_027564135.1 Lestremia cinerea
AACCATGAGCAAGTGGAACTAAACAAGAGAATAATTACCATCAGCATCAATAATAACAGCAACAACAACAACAACAAAAACCACAGAATCAACAACAATAGCAAGAACAACATCAAAATTAAACAGAACCCCGTTGTATTGCCGTCGCGTCAGCGTAATGCATCATAATTATCTGCCAGCTACTGCTTCGTAATTGCATTCATTTGATTTATCAAGAAACCAGCAAATTAACAGTTCGCAATTAGATAAAAAAAAGAAAAAGAGAAAAAAAAATGGCTAACACAAAAGATTCGATTTGATGTCAATGGTTTGCGCCAACTTCAAGAGAAATAACAACGCAAAATTAATGGAATGAAAGCAATCGACAAACGAGCAAAAACAAAGCGGCAGAAACGACAAGAAATTTAACGATTCATCCGACAGTTTGACGATTGAATTTCCATACGAAAAAGAAAACAAAAATTCTGATGCAAAATGTTTGAAGCGCTGACCGGATCCAATGGAAATAACGATTTGATATTTATCTTCGAAAAAATACACCATTAAATATTCACCAATAAAACATTTTCAATCATCTAATTGTTCTAAAATGCATTGATTTCAAGCGTACCAGTTAGAAAGAGTAAGCCGTGAATGACGCGACGGGATAACCGATGACTGTTGTGTCATCTCAGATTTATTATTAAAACAAAAATAAAACTGTTAAAAATTCAGATTAAAATTGAGGAGAAAAGAGAAATTATGGAAAAAATATGAAATTATTTTTTGTTTCGTTACACAAAATCAAATGGAAAATAGGGAAAAGATGGAAAAAAATGCAAAAAGAAAGAAAAAAAAACAAAAAGAAAAAAAAAATAAACAAACGTTTTTATTTTCGTTGCATTGCAATTTTTGACTTTGGTTGCCGCACACTTTTACTCTCTCGTCTGATTTGTTGGATTGCGTTTTTTTTGTTGTCGAGAAATCGCTTTGCCTTATTTGAAACAATAGAATTTCTGTGAATTTTGACATTGTACTGGCTGGACCCGGTCCAGTCTGGACGTTTGAATTCAATCAAAATATAATTATTTTTTTCGCTGTCACTGACTGATATTTCGATGCGATCACTTATTTAGCATAAATTTCGGGAATGGAAATTGGTTGTGGGCGAGCTGAACACACACACACACATACAGATGTAAAATCAATCATGACAATGGTCGTGATTCGACCCCAGTGTTTTAGTTGAAATTTTAATTTCATATTGAATTCAACAGATTTTCTGCTGATTTTAACGAAACGAAAAGAGAAACAATTTTACAGCGATTTGGTACCACGTCCAATGCTTCAGCAAAATGTTTTCGTATGTTTCTCTCGCCTAGAATTTAACCATTGAATATTCGTAAGCATTTTTGTGTTGGGGCACTTTGAGAAATGGCATTCAAAGCATCAATCGCGAAACTCATCAAAATCTTAAAAGCATTTTCTCATTCAAAAATCGTACATCCTCTCCCCTCTATTTCTTCTTCTTCATTTTTTACGTTCTCTTATTTTTCGACAATATTTTCTTTTCTTTCTTTTTGTAATTCACAACACCTAATGTTTCATCTTCATTGAAATTAAATTTAATTTTATTTAAAATTATGTTTTTTGTCGTTTTCTTTGTCATTACCAGATAGATTGAATAAAAACAAACCATTAAAGAAAGCATTACAAATTGAGTAAATAATTCTGCAAAAACAAAACATGAATAAAATTATTCTGATTATTATTCGCATTACATTTATGTATAGTCATTTGAAATTGACATAAGAAACATAATGGGAACGTTTTCGTGGATCAATAACGAGTAAATGGATTGTTTGTTTACCGGATGGGTCGCTGGTAGATGAGGGAATGTTTGTGGATAACTTCTTAACAATTCAACATTTTTTTTTAGGTTTTCTTGGATTTTTAATTTTTTCTTTATTCGGCATCGAAATTTTATATTTTTTTTATATTTTTTCACTCGAAACAGCTGGAATTCCAAACAATGATTGTCATATTTGTTGTTCTTTTCTTTATTTTTTATTTTTTTTTATTTTTCATTTTGTTTTTTTCTTTAATTAATTTGGTTTTATTACAAAAATATCGATTTGAATTTTCATCAATTTTCAAACGAATGAAAAAAAATTAAAAAAAAAACTGTGTAGAAATAAAATGTTAATTTTAGATTTAAATAAAAACCAATTATATTAAATGATTTCTTGATTTATTATTTTGTTCTAAATGCGATGCGGCGGAGGGATTGATTTCGATGGATGGAATAATAGGCAACGGGTTGCGTAAGGGCATGGCTGCGATCGATCGAGTAGCGAAATCTTCCACCTCATTCACACCATTTTTCTCTAAAATAAATTGTTTGTATTTGCATTTGGTCCTTGCACTGGATGTCTCCATCCAATCATCAATTTGAATTCGAATATCAAATTCTTGAGCAGATCATTTTGAATACTTTCTAATACTCAATTGAATTAAATTAAATACTAAGCGGCTCTCAAGAGTGGAAATGGAAATATCATTGATCGATCGTCAGTTCAGATGCCGGCACCATCTCCTTCCGACTGACAATATTCGGATGGAATCGTGTGTAGTAAATGACCATAAACAGGATGCCCAAAAGGAATGGGAAAATCGACATCACACACATTGGAATGAAGTAATTGGAATGAACTGTTTCGCGACTCGCAAACAAACAATACAACGTGACACAAGCGACATTCTCGATGAAGCAGATCGTGTAGAAAACGGCATAGCGGTATTGCGTGCGACGAACTCTTGGCAAGATGTAATTAAAAATGAACACGAAGCCTAGCACAATCGAAAAGAGAAAACTGTGAATGACGCTCGACGAACAGAACGGAGACTTGTCAAACACAAATATCCAGGCAGCCATGACCAAGGCGTGAGTGCAGAAGCCCAACAGCGTCCATATCGGGAATAAGCTGGCGACGATCGCTATTGACAAGACACGCGACACTGAAATCAAAGAAAAAAATGTTTGAAATTTCCGCTGGTCGATTCATTTGAAACATGACACCTCACCTGTAACCAGGAAATGCCAAAGCGACTGGAAAATGGTTCCCCACCAAGAAATGTTTATTTTGTCAACTTGCGACAGACGAATGCATCGGTGATAGGATGCGATACACCAGGCCATGCTGAATATTGAACTGAGCAGGGCTAATGTTTGGGGCACTGCAATTGAAAGACAATGTGAATTGCTAATCAAAGGCGACAGCGACATGTTTTACCGTTGATTTCATCTTCGCCGGATAGAATGATGGAAATCTGAAGAACTTTCTGAGGAGCAACTTCGAGAAAGCAATCAAATAACCGGATCAGAGCAACATCACTGTCCTCCTGGATCAACAGATCAAAATATCTAAAACGGGGCAAACTTTAGTCATGAAGCAGTTGTTTTGAAGATTTCGTGTGCAATCACCTTTTCTGCTCCAATTTATCTTTGCGATTCTCCGCTTTTTTACTAGCAATAGCATAGCGCACCGTCTGAACGTATCTGAAATGACAGTTTCTTAGAGCAACTTCAGGCGAACTCTTTCTGGCAACTCACCTGAACAACACCGGACATAGGATGACATACCACACGACCCCGCAGGCGCTTCTCGACGGTTTTTCACTATTTCTGCAGTCATCCAGATATCTGCGAGAGCCAAGAAATGATCGTAATTCAAAATTTCACGGGCCGAACCAAGTGAACTCACATCGAAATTTGAATGAAAATGGTAATGATCATCGGAATGACTAAGCAGCAAATGGTCCACGCAAAATAATGGATGCGATCATGCATAAAGTAGTCCACAGCCAAATTAATTGTGAGAACGATGCCAATTACGCGCGAGAATATCGACACCATCGTCCAGAAAATATCACATTGAGTAACGGCAAAGTCATCTTCAGTCGGTGATGCGCTCAGCATATCCAAGAAACTGCGAGCGCGTCGAATGCATTTCGAATCGGTTTCCATTGTGTTTTGCCGTATTGATGAACCGCACAACACAATATTCTTAGCTATTTCGTGGCATTCGTTATTTTGCGATTGAATTGCATCGATAAACCACTTGAGTTTTTCCTAATCCAATGACATTCTGGTGTTAATTTTTTCTACAGTCAATCGGTGTCTCAACTGTCTGAAACTTGTTTTGTTGTTGAGAAATGTTATGACAAATAAGGAAATAGTTGTCAAACGCAAACAATTTAAGAACTACGGAAAATGGCTGTTTGAACAATGCGCGCCAATCTGTGTTGCCATATGTCGTGGATTGAGGAAGAGGTTAACGCAGAGAATGGCTCGCTTGCTGTCCAGAGGGTTGTTATTGGAGCAAAAAAAAAGACAAAGTAATATGGGGTTTCTTCAATTTTGGGAAGAATTGTCTATTATTCACAAGATGAGCGCTTTATGGTCACTCCCAGTAGGTACAGTGGACGTTGACAATCATCATGGACGTCACACTCGGTCTTTCTCCTTTTTGGCCATTCGCTCCTCAGGTTTTCGAAACGAGTGGAGTCGTGACCCAAACTTTGGTTTCCGCCGTGTGATTTCCTCGTATCTCCGCTTCGACTCTTCAGCATGTTTGGTTGTCGTTCGTGAATTATGACTGACAACCGTTCGAATCGTATTGCTCAAAAATCGTTTGTTAGTCTTCCGCAATGGGCAAGGCAACCATCCGCTGGGACCAACCATTTCAGCACGGTCTCGGCCTCGATTCGTTTCTCTGGCGATTTCCTCGATGGCCATCCTGAAGAAGGTCTCTGCGTGAGTAAAGAATTCCAAGTCGCTCAAGTGGTTTTCATACCTCGTCAACAAATCATCGTCGCATTGTTTTTTGACTTTGCTGTCTCCATCTCTCGAAGGCACACTCGTCGAAGTTGATTCGTTTTTTCGCTTTTTAACTTGGTCGATTTTCTTTGAATTTCCTTTTACATCTTCTTTTGGCATGCTTTTGGGACTTTGTTTACGATTTCACCAACTGGACAATGCAAATATCAACAGAAGACTGGCGTCTCGATGACAGCTCGGAATTCGTCGAAATTTTATACCAAACATTTTCATGTCGGTTTACATTGTGATTTCGCCGCGCTATGATCAAATTAATCAACTCTGAAATTGTATACTTTTCAATGTGGGATTGAATTGTACATCATTTGAAAACAATAAATAGAGTTTTTTTGGGATTTTAAGCGAATCAAACCGAAAATCCTGAACATTCAATTGATTAACCGGTGACAAATCGTATAAACGGCTTGACACTTACAAAACCACAGCGAACGCTGCATTTCAATGCTCTTGTCAAATTCCACTGTGTGCGCGCTCGTTGGTTGTTGAGAGTGAAAAAGCGGTCAAACTTTAGATAATTTTTGTTTTCAAGCCGCCAAAAAATCGTTAGATATTTTTTGTAAAAATCAGCTCATATTTCGTGTTAAACGTTTCCGCAGAAACCGGCTAAAATGGCTGAAGGTGAGTGAAATTCAATGCAATATTGCAAATCTAAAATTTAAGGTTATGTTTTGCCCGAAGAGTCTGATGATTTGTTGAATATTTCCCATTTTTCCGCCGAATTGAAATGAAAAGTCGCTTTCTTTCTCCCGCAGCCGAACCCGATGATATGTGGACGCCTTACAAGCAATTGCAGAAGGTAGTCGAAACCTATCTGACCGGACGTGCCAGTGAAGGTTCAATCTCACATTTGGAATTGTATTTACGCAAATACAAGCAGAAATTCATCAAAATCTTAAAAAATCCAGTAAGTTGTTGTCAACTTTGTGAATGCTAGAAGTTTGACGTTCATCAAAACGTTTCAGCAAAAAAACGCCAAAAGTCGCGATGAAATTCTGAAGGGCATCACCGAAGGTGTCAGTTTGCCGGGTCTCGGTCACACGATATTGTCCAAGGACCTCGTTGACGAAAGTATAATCATCTCCGACATGTTTGATTTGAACGAATACATCGCTTTGGAGCTCTTGTGCACGGCTCAGCAACAGATTCCCCACCATCCAGGGCTTCCACGCGGCTTGGTAGCAATTTTGTTGTATTACGATGGTCGGAAGACTTTCGCAACGACCGTTAAGCAGCTATTCCAAGCGCGTCAAGGTATATCTTGGTGCATCGAAGCTCCACAGGATATCACATACTTGGTGACGCAATACACCGACACTCTCGTCGCCGATGGTTTGTTGAATAAAGTCATCGAACTGCTTGACGAGCTCGATATCACCAAAGAGCTAGAAGTTTTGAGCAGAAACCGAGCCTTGGGCCCTCCGAAGCACCATCGTCAAGTGCTCGATCTGTTCCAAGACATCCGTCTCCAATTGGCTCAGACAGTATTTTGTTGGTCGGCGCAATGCGGGCTACCCCGTGACACTACCATCAAGTTGATCGGCTATTTGTCCAAATACAAACCGAACGACTCTCGCGGAGGCATTGACGATGTGACTCTGACGTTGTTGATGGCGCTGCTATATGCCTTCGATTTGAGTGTTTTACATAGACGAGACGATGGCGAAGAAGCTGTCAAGGATCTCCCGATTGTTAGCGATCCTGAATATGCCAAAAATGTGTTGGATTGCTTGCAAGCGCCTTGGGATTGTGACAGTCTACGATCGGTGGCGTTGTTTACGTTCGGTCTGACAATGGCCACATTGAGGCAAGCACCGCATATTATCCAGCAGAATGCCGCTCGAATCATCGATCAGGACGAGGTCCTTGTTGAGACAGCTATTCAACTGAACTTTTTCGAATTCGTTTTCCACACACTTCTGAATAATGAGAGTGTTTTCACGTGAGTTCAATCGACAGAAGTTGACCATTCAATCCGAAGATAACCTTGAATCCTTTTCTAGAACGGAATTCTTCTTCCGACGCATTCATAACATCGTTACCGACTTCATTGAGTTGATGCACTCCAAAGTGACGGAATTGCGAGCGCGAGCCGATGAAACCGCACGAATCATTCAAGCGCATGCTCAGCAAGGTCTGGAAGCTCCAACGAATTTGTGTCGAAATTTCGAGACTTTGCTTCTGATCGTCGGAAAATTCTACAGCAGCGATCAATTGGGCTTGTGCTTGGATTTGGAATATTGGGGTCCCGTTGAGATCCACGGAAGTTATCAGCAGCGAACTTCGACGCGATCCGTGTCATTGTTCAAATTCATTCGACTTGCCGGTGAACTGCTTCCACCGACTTTGCTGATTCCGTACCTAAAAATGATGGCTGGGTTGTCAAGCTGTCAGCAGTCAGCCCGAAATGCTTTTAATTTGTTGAAGCAAGGATCAAATGTCTCGGGCAGCACAACACTATCGTGGGAACACTTTTTTGGATCAATTGCAAGATATTATTCGTGAGTGTTTTACGGTGAGACAGCGAGGATCAGCATTATAATCTTCCAACTATTTAACAGAACTCTTCGCCAAGAACAACATCCATCAACTGACACCGTCTACCGCAGTCGAGCTCTGAACCGCAACATCAGTCCACAGGAGTTGCTTGGACTGCAAGCCGTATTGGCAGTGATCCGAGCTGTGGCCACTCACGATGAAGACGCTCGGATAGCGTTGTGTGAACATCCAAGCTGGGCTCCTCTTCACGTTCTTCTGGGGCTTGTTAGCTGTTCAATTGTGATTCCGCTTAAAACGGACCTCTTACTGACCTTGGCGGCGTTGGCCAAGTCAAAGCAAACAGCCCTGCAATTGTGGGTGAATTTGGAGTCAAGTCAAATCATCACGACCATTCCCTCAACGAATACGTTCAGCACCGTCGCCAGCGGAATCGAGTCTGAAATCGAGAAAACAGAAAGCCGCAATGAGACATACCCGCTCACTCAAGCTATATTGGATCTTCTCTACACGCTCGTTAGTACGGCCGTGCCCAAAAACCTGGGTGCGGGTCCACGCAAGCCCGGACTGACGCCTTACTACCAGTTCATCTACGAGGCGGTGTTCTTGAAGTTCTACAACAGGCAAGTTATGCGCAACAATGATGCCCATTTTGAATGGGAAATAACCTTCGATTTCTCAACAGAAATTACAAAGACCCTGCCGAAAAGTGGGCAGTTGCAGAAAAATGCCTGAAAACTCTCAACTTTTTCATCTCAACGTACGAAATCAATCCGGCTGATTTCCCACTTGGACCGCAAATTAAAGAAGAGAATCCACCACCTGGATTCCACATCATGCTTGAAATGAACACCAACTCCAAATCGGAAATGCTGAAGTAAGTTCACCTCTTTGCCAACTCGTCATGGTTCTCACAGCGACTTACCGACCAATCTCATTCTTTTTCCAACAGGCTGATTTTCCACATTATCGACGAAACATGTGGCAGCCTCGACAGCTACACACAATTCCCAGGCAAAGACAAACTGGAAGATTGTGCGCTGTATTGCCTGAACATCATCGAGAAATCGATCAGCGAGCAGGATCTCTTCTTCGATGCTCATTTCGCTGCCAGCTGCTCAATCCCGATGGCCGGCATCAAGAAATTGCTCCGTCATGAAAACCATCGTAGTGGCCGAGCAGACCATATGCTCAACATAACAAAATATGTGACGTACAACACGTGGCTGCCAAGACATGCTTTGGTGGCCGTGAAAATCTTACGATACTTTGCCCGTCAGCCGGATGTGAGCACACTGTTGTTGGGTGAATTCACACGCACTGGCAAGTTGGCAACCGAAATCCGACATGGATTCGTCGAATGCCTCGAATCAGACTCAGCTTCGCAAGATGAAGCCGACCGGGAGGTCAATGAATACGAAGACGTGGAACTGTCGATCAAGGACGAAATCATAAAATTGATTGAAGAATGTTTGCCTCAATCAGAGCCGAACTTGGCTCACTATCTCCTCGGATTCGACATCACCAAAGATATTCGACAGACGTGTCTTCAGCAGCCAGGTGTTTTGGATTTTCCAAGCAATTGCACCAAGTCGTTATTGACCATCCTCGATGATGGCCTCGAGTACTTGAAAGCCGGTACTGAGATAGACTTTGGTCACACAAGACTCTTGCAGAATGGTTATCGGCTCCTGTTCTCACTATGCTCAAACCCTCGCTCATCCGAGGTGATATTGAGATTCTTACGAGCCTGCAACGATTTCCTGTGCCGTCACATATCGGCTCTGCCCTTCCGGAATACACAAAACCCGTGTGTTTTAAATCAAATGACGGGCCTATTGCGTTGCGTCGCCATCGAGATGAAAACAACTGCCGCCAACAATCAAGTTACACAATTCGGAAACTTGTGCAAGATCCTTTTGGGCGTTGTTCAACAAGATTCAACGCCAGCCATGAGGAATGGCACATCCACTGAGAATGGCCATTACTACTCGATGATGAACCACAGCACAACGTATTTTGGGAACGATTTGAATGCAACGACCATGAACGGGACCGGTTATCCAAAACAAACTGATGGCGGTGACCGTGGTGCTGGTCTCTTGATATGCAAACTGCTGGAATGTGCTGATTTGGAGATCAAAACGCTTGACCGTCCTAAGTGGGAATCATTCGACAATGCCATGATGGAAAATCTCTTCCAGAGCTGCATCATTCCACCGTCACCGGCGTTCCCCAACGATCCCAAATTGATAAACATCAAAAAAGTCCATGACATTCTCAAGGATGAATTGAATATCGTCCAGAACACCATCGCCTCGGGACAGCGCCAGTCGATTTTACAGGAAACCGAGTCCATTCTGAAATATTGTCTGCAAGTGAATCTTCAGAAGAATATTTGCGCTGGAACAGTTCGATTCTTGGAAGCTTGGGGTCAAGTGAGTTTTTGATGACGACCATTATTTTGAGGATTTATCAACTAACTGCCATTTTGCTTTAGGTAACCGAGACTCTCTTCACTGTCGCACCACCATTCGCCATCTCTTATGAAACCAAGACTGGTCTCATTCTAGAAATCTTGCAAGCTCTGCTGAACAAGGTATTTTCTTTGACCGATAATTCTCGATTGATTCTACCCTGACTCTGATTTTCTCGCGTAGGTCGTACCAGCTGAAATTCTTCCGCAGCTCGCCAAGCTAGCATCCGGCACAGTGCTTCAACTTTTGATGAATCTTCGTCATTGTTACAAGCAATTCAATGCATTCGAAACGCAGCCCTCATCTAACCTCAACACTTCCGGATCACAAACGGCCTTGGGCAATCCATTATTGTCATCGACTTCTGCGGTGGCAAACATTCCCACCAGCATTTTATCGTCGGGCCCAAAGGCAAATTCTTTGAGTTTGAAATACATTCTGAAGAACATTGTCGAATGGATAATCATCAGTGGAGTTGCCTCGCAGAAGTTGAAGATCAATTTGTATGCCTCACTCTTGAATTTCATGCACATCATCAAGGGAATGAGCCAGAGACCGCCGAAGCTTGGGGGCAAGACATCAGACAAGTAAGCTTGCCGACAATGTGATCTGTTCAGGTCAATAACGGACGTTTGATTTCAGCTATGTGTCGCGTCTAGACAAGACGATGGTGCTGAGCCAAAATGGATCTTCGGACGATCAATACTCGAATGGTCCCGTAGCCAATCTGACTCAAATGGCTATTGAAGTATTCAAATCTGTTGACGACAAAATAATCGATATTCTCTGTCACGATTGCACCGGCGGTCATGACATTTGCAAAATGTTGGCATTGTCATGCATTGACATGCTGCTCGACATCGATTCAATGGTGAATTTCATTCATTTCATCTCACGCCGCGGCTACCTAGCCCACTTGGTGGATAGTCTGATCAAAACGGACAGTCAACTGTGTCGCATTCTGGAGAGTGTGCCCGAAAATATGAAAGCGCTGTACGTTTACGAGTCGAAAATGGCGATGCTGGGTCGAATTGCTAGCTCGCATGTCGGTGCTGAGTTGCTGCTGGAGCACCGTGCTTTGGGCGTTTTGTCTGGCATGAAGGTCTATGGAATGCATCCTGACTTCCAAGTCAATCATTATATCGGGCGGACTGAATCTCTGTCATCGTTCATTCCACCAGTCGATATCCGCTATCAGCAGATTCTCTTCCCCGCGTTGAGCTTATGCGATGTGGTGTTGTCCACCCTCGGACCAGAGAACCATTCCGCCATCACTCAGGTGATTCACTTTTTGCTGTCTCACGGTGACATGATCGAGATCGTTTTGCGCGCTGGAACACCATTCCTCAATGTTGGATTATTGAAAGAGCTCTCAGCCATTACTGGGTTGATCGCTCGCACCGCCAATCAAGATATCACCAATTTGATTGAGCCAAACACCAATCAAGATCTTGGTGCGCATTTGTATCGCTTGCAAAAGTTGATGTTGAGCTTGTTCCCGCGATTCATTTTGTCCGAGGCCACATTCAAGGAGATGAACAAAACTGACGCAATCACCGCTTACGGCACAGCCAATGTAAGCGAGCAGCAAAAGCTGAAGGCTCAACAGGTGAAATATTTCTTGGAAATCGCGGCCAATTTGGCATTGTACGCTCGAAATGCCATCGCAAATCACAGTGCAGACCATCGAGCGACTGGTGTACTGTTCGCTCCAAACATCAATGAAGGTGTGCAACGCAACGAGATTCGATCGGGCACCTTGGAAACGTCACCTAGTTTGGGCATTGTTGTGTCTCAGCTCAAGAACTGCGTCGATTATTACAACCGAGAAAAACATGCGTTCGATGGTTTACTGCGTCAGCGAAACGCCACTACAACACTCTCCTTGGACTCACGAGGTACCCCACAATTTATTCACCATCAAAAAATTCAAACTAAACCGAAATTCTCCTATTTCAGATCAAGCCCAACACGATGCATTAACAGAAAAATTGCTTGACAAACAAAAGGAGCTGAAATACTGCATATTTTTGACGGAGAATTGCTTGTATTTGCTGTGGGCACATTTGGATTTCTTCATGCTGCGATCCATTTCGGTGAATCCACTGAGTCACTCGTTTGCTGGAAGCCGTTTGCGCGACAGTGAGTTCCCATTCAACTAGAAAGTTTTCGTTAAAGATTTCACAGCGTTTTCTTTGGGGACATTCGCAGGTTCAATCGTGTCTGCTATCGATGCTGGATGGAAGGTCACCTCCGATGACATCAGCGCATTGAAGAAGACCTTGATACAAGTATTCAACGAAACATTCTGCAAGCAATTGGTCGCCAGCACTCAGAATCAAACACCGACTGATAAGAGCTTCGTGGAAGCCTTGCTGCGACGCATCAAACGACTTATACAATTCGTGCCAGTTCCTTAAACAAGAGAACATCGCGAGGAACGATACAGTTGGAAAAAGTTTAATGTTAATTTTGAGCACGTTTAATAAACGATTAATTAATGATTTGAAATACCTCCATTTCGTTTCTTTGGAAACTTCTGCCATCAAAGCGAATGCAAAAAAAAATACGCTGAGACGATCTTCTTGAGTTTACTAAAAAAAATCTTTATTCGTTTTTGTTAAAAAAAATGGATTTGTTACAAAAATTTGTTACTGGCTTTCTTCATCCAAAGCAAAGACCAAGTGTACAAAAGCAATGGTCGATCATTCACCTTAAAAATTATAGCATAAAAATACAATCCCTGTTGTCTATCGTCCTGATGCTCAATATAACGCTAATGCTCGTACAAAAGTCAAAAAAAAAAAAACAGTACAAATAATTTATAATAATCATCATCGTATAATACAGTAGGGAAAATTTGTTAAAAAATATTTTGGATCTGCTTAAAATCGAATTACATTTCATTCTGAAGACACGTTTGTTACACAGTCTTGGCATTTTCTTATTGAATTTTGATGTGTTGTCGAGAATGATCCTCGAGCGATGGTGTGCGATCGCTTCTTGAAAGGGTCATCGATTGTTACTTTAGTTTTGAAAAGAAAAATTTGACGTGATCGTTGTTCGCGCAATTCAATCCGATAAGAAATTGATCAATCGTCTATTTCGATCGGAATTGATGAATCGCCATTTCCGTTCAGAGCTGGAATGCCGTCATTGCTTTCACCAGTGTTTCCATTTGTGATGTCAGTGGCATCATTGCTGTCAGCAATGTCAGCTGTATCTGCAGCATCTGCTGTATCGGCCGCCTCTGCGTTATCTGTTGGTTCGGCATTCGGTACGATGGTTTTTGGTTGAACCACTGACCCGGTTGGCGTCAGAAGGTCAAGGTCACTGACGTTCTTGTACGTGTGGCCCGCTAGAATCATTGGCGATAGCTTGTTGCGTTTGATGAACCCTAAACACCAATCAAACGATGCTTGATGGGTTTCTTGCCAACCGACTGGCATGTCTACTAGGTTGCAAACACCATACACGAATGCCAATATTCGAACTTCCTTCGATGACAAGCCGTTGTAATATTGAGCTGTATCTCGCACGTAAACGGCCAACTGTTCCTCTTGCTGAAGTGTGAATATTTGTCGTGGCCGTTTGTAGCCAGGATTAGTGATTCCCGATGAGCTAATTGCAATCGGTGTAGATGTTGCTGGCGATCCACTGCCAGTTGGTGTTGCTGATTGCTTTGGTGGTGAACTGTTGATGGGGTTCAATTGATTTGATTTGTGTAAACGGCCATAGAATCGACGTAAATACACATAATTGACGCTATATTTCTCGGCGGCTTGCCGAAATGATAGACCACTCTCCTTAACATCTTTGGCTGCTTGTAAATACAATTGCTGGGATAATGAACCTTTGCTTAAATTGGCGGCTAACGGTGAATCGAATGCCTGGAATTCAAGAGAACAATTTTGTTTTGTGAAAGTTCCTTGGGAGATGTTGAATGGTAAGACTTACATCGTCAACTTCTTGCATGTCGGTGTCCATGAGCGTGTTGTCCTGAAAGAGAAACAACACTTTTAGTAAATCTGTCCAAGCCACAGGCGTGACTAGACATTACCTTGAACGATGTGGAAAGATCGATGGTATAGTTGTCATTTGGATTGTTTTTCAAGCACAGCACCGGAAGAGCTGATTGCTGCAAGCGATTCCGGTAGTCATTCAGAAACATGCCTGCGTCAAAATGACGCTCACAAACACGTTCTTCATGCACATTAACCTTCTCCAGTAGATCGGGTCGTTCGGCTTTTTCGATCCA
>JANSTV010050661.1:0-14105 GCA_027564135.1 Lestremia cinerea
TGTTAATTCGCTTCCGCACATGCGATTTTGTTTTCGAAGTTATTCCGAAAAAAAAATGACAATTCAATTATTGTTGCTTTTGTTTGCTCGCGATCCATTTCACAATTTGATAATGACGTGGCAACGGTTATTTTCCACAAATTTCGTTTTCTATCAAATCATAATTCCGCTTCAGCGATTAGACTTTGATTGGATTACTGGCTTCGTTGGCACGATTTCTCAGCCAATCTGCTCCAATTATTCGGATTCGGATTCGGTTCGACTAATTAGCCAAAAACTGAGGCATGAGTTTACCGTTGCTTGCCCGCCAAATCGACGTTGACCTTTGATCACAGTACGACCGACATTTCCGCGAGCGATCGGTGATTCAATGGCCGCAAATCGATTTATGTTGGTCGATAATTGCGCAAACGGAAAATTCTTTCGAATGCGCAAGGTTAGCGTTTCGCAACATTCGATCCGGTTTGGTGCGATCGTACAAGGAGATTAGATGCGTGAACTCACCTGATGTATGGTATATTGGCGGCCACGTGAAACTTTGCGCCTGGGTCGAAGTCCATTTCGGAGCGGAGATAGGGTGGTTTGATGCCGCCATATTTCTCCCGCAGAAGCCACCAATGGCAATTGTACTGCTCCTTGACAATCTTCTTCTGGAGAATGTCCCAGCGCCAAGCGTCCAGAGCCAGAGCGTAGGGTAGGAAGACCACCTGCCGAAAAATAGGTTCGTGTCAGTCATCGGTGCGCCGAATCACATCGAGATGCATCAACAAACCTTATCGAGCGCGAGTGAAAACAAGTAATTTATGTGATGTGCCGTATCATCAACGGATTTTTGAACCAAACCGAGTGTTTGAAGATGCTTTGGTGTGGCTACCGACAATGAAATCGCATCACCGACGGCTTCATGAAATGCTGCAAATTGAAAACGAAAATGCGAAATTGTAATTTTGATTTCATTCACATGCGTCTGAATGGGAAAAAATTGTTTTTATTAATTCAATAATCGGTTCCAGCATGGAAGCTCTGTTTTTCTGTGCTTCTGTTTGCGAATCGACGAAGAACCGTGCGCTCCATGGGAGTTTCTCTCTGCGGCGCTGTGCCGTACATAATCGTACCATTGAAAATTGAAATGTTAATCGAAATGGACATGAGTCGAAGAAAACAGAAATGATTCAAAGAAAATTGCACGCGCACCGTGCGGTGGATCCAACATCTGGAGCATCAGCAATGACAGTGGCCAACTGGTTCAATGCTAGAAAACTGTGTGGAACGGCTTATTGCCGGCCAATTGATTCGCCAAATGTTGAAATTCCACTTTCACTGCAGCATTTAAATTTGGTTTTATCATTTCGAAGCATACACCAGATAACACACGCCAACTGTCTGCCGCTGTTTTGGTTCAGTGCACTGGCAGCGTCGTGCGTCATTGAACATGAGCGCGTGCAACGGTCGCTTATATAACAGTTTGCCCGTTGCTGTTTTCAGCGCATCGCACCGAATGAAAGGCAGCAGAAATCAAAGGAAAAACATGCAGAAAATGTTTGATTGTGTGTTATGACGATAAGACACCTCGCCATTCAGTTCAATCACCCACTGCGGCGCTACGACATTAGGCGGTAGTTGTGCGACGTCAAACAACGACCATTCAGAGTAAAATTGAATTATTCGCTCGGTCTTCCGTTGACACAATTTGATTAATTACCGGCATTGGCTCCGTCGCGGAACACTTTCGGTTGGTGGCGATAGTTGAGGAAGTACTGGATGTGAGCCATTTCATGATGAACCGTTATCAGGTCTTTGTGATTGACGTTTGTGCACATTTTTATTCTGAAATTGGGATAGCATCAGTTGCGAGGCATCGAGAGGAACCTTGAGAAATTCTTACCGAAAATCCTGTCGATTGCAAAAGTCCCACGCAGATGGTTGACACAGGACTGGCCGCTCGACTGGTTGCTCGAGCACCGAGTCGATCCAGAATTCGTGTGGCATCGCTGACATGTTGATTGACAGGAAGAACTCTTCGGCCAGTTGAAACATAACGGAGGGCGTATACCCCTGTTGAATCATGTCTGGGGTGACGTCGAGGAAACTCTTGCCGGGATATGGAATGAGGATGTCGATGATATTCGTCCAGGTCTGGCCATACATATTCCCCAAAACGTGCTCGGGGATTGGAGCGTCTCTTTTGATCTTGTCTGGACCGTAGAATTCCCGTAGTTTTCGTCGAACGTACGAATGAATCAGCTCGTAGAGTGGCAGAATCTCGTTCCAAACGTCTTCGACTTCGTTACGGAAATTTCTCGATTCGAAAGGGGACGTCCAGAGTTCGGCTCCATCACTGAAATCTGATTGAAGGCGTTATTGAGAGACTCGAATAGCGTCCTTTGAGGGTTGACACTCACTATTGTAGTGTGCAGCCGAGTTGGTCAAGTCAGCCAATTGTTCGTATAAATCTTTGAAATTCTCGCCAGTTTTGCGCCGATATTCGCCCCAAGTGTGCATCAGCTCTTCCCAGTCGCGACTCTTGGCCATAATCTTGAAGTTGAAAGGGAAGGTTAACTGTTAACTTAACTTAACAGAGCAGTTTGTAGCGATACCTACCTCTTTCAAATGTGGTGTCAATTTCAGCCCACAATCGAATGGTCGCTCAAAGGCACAAATCGATGCTTTGTTATAAATGGTCAGCATGTCGTTGATCAGGCGATTGTACTGTTTGCCAAAGAGAACAAAGGGGTTCATTATGACCGATTAAAACACTCCATCAAATGGACTTACGCGATCCAATTGGTCCGGTGGCAATGCATTTGGGCCGATGATCGAATACAAGCGTGTTTGTCGGTGCAGCTGATCATCCACAATATGGCTTTTATCGATGTGGCTAATTTTTTCCCAAACCGCTCTTTGGAAATCGCCATATCGCTGCTGAGCGTTCAACTGAAAGAAAAGCCAAATGTTGATTGGGATATTGTGAGAGTGGCTTGATTGAACGTTCACATGCTACGAGTCATTGACACCCATTCCTTTATGCAAAGTCGCAACTTCAAAATTTAATCGAAATAAGACGCGTGTTTCTTGCTAACAATTGGCAGATTAGTGATTCGGATGTCTTCGATCGGAATTCGTTCACCTCAAGTGGTAAATTGAAGTGAACTTTGAGAGGCGAGTCTTGTCCAATTTGGGAGTCGACTCCAGACAGCCAGTGGGTGGATCCCCACTAATGATAACCCTCCGAGTGAACGCTGCTGGCAGATTCATCGAAAATTTCCAGACCGAAAGTCAAGCAATCAAATGTGAGTCAACTCAAATGTCGCCAAATTCAACGACGCAACCGAGCCGAACTGATGATTAACCCGTCGATTAAACCGAACACACATTTTGTGGACAGCATCAACAATGGCCACCAAATATATGATAAAGATTTTTTCCGCAGAAAACAATTGATTTTGTGGTTGGCTAATTGTTCCCACAGCCCAGCTGCTGTGGCTGGCATTACTGTCGCCGCATTGAATCGCATTGAACATGTGCGAAGCAGCAGCGATTTCGAACAAAAGACATCAACGACAGCACAAGCACACACCACGTCGCAAAACCACATACGCAAAACGATAATTCGCCCAGGAAAAATAAGCACAATCATCATTGTTATTCTATGTCAATGTCACCGTCACAAAAATCTATTACAAAACGACTGAATTCGCGGTGAGAGAGTCGCCGGTTTGGTTTTTCTTTGTAGGCATTCATTTTGAATCATCGAAAACGTTCGAATGTTATGGAACATTGGTCGGGGCTTACGCGAATGTGGGACAATGCCATGGGAGAGTGTCGATAACGTAGGTTCCTTTGCAACATGACGGGCGCCTCGAGAGTTATATCACCAACAATTTCATATTTACCGCATCGTTTTGAGCTAATTCATTGACATTCGTTTCGAAAGTCCATTGGGCGAAGACGTTTGCCGAACATTCCCCCGAACTCTTTTCATTGATTTCCTCCAAGAGGATCCTTAGTTCAGCGTCCTGCCTGCGTAGGTGTTCCTGTTCGCGCCGAAGGTTCTCTTCGTCTTGAAATCTTTGGTCATTCCGGTTGGCGTTTTCGTTGTAGTAATCCGTTTGAGGAGGGCTGTTCGGACTATCTCCTCGGTATCTGAAATGCTCTTCAGTAGGACTAGGCGGTTGACCCTGAAATAGCACAGCTTTTAGAATGCGTTTTATATCAACCGAATCTACCTCGTCCTCACCGGAAGTCGCCCATAAGGATTCGAACCAGGATACTGGTCTCGTTCCCTATCGTTCCGAGAGTCAGATCCCCTCGAAGGATCCCGATTCGCGTAGTACTTATCATCATCATTGCTAAAACGACGTGGCTCATCTCGCTCGTAGCTACTCCGGTTGAGATGGAATCGATTGTCCTCGTAGTTGTAAGGCGGTCCGAAACGCTGGCTTCTGTCTCCATCATACTGGGCTGGTCCGCCGAATCTTTCATTTCGCTGATCACCCGCTCCTCTTTCATAACTGCTCGTGTCCTCGAACCGAATATTCCGCTGATCTACTCCTCTTCCGTACTCACTCGAATCTTCGAATCTCACATTTCGTTGGTCACCTTGAGGTCTACCTGAGTAACTATTTGGATAAATTTCCGGTCTAACACTGTGCTCTTCATTGATCGGCGGCAAATCCAATTGAGCATTTCCAAATGAAATCAACACAATCACACACAAACAAACTTCAGAACCAACAATCATTTCGAGCAATCGAACTCAGAACGAATTTTCTCGATTTGTTGTTTATCTTCCTTTCACTTTCATTCGCACCAAACACTTTTGATTTTTCAAAAAAAATATTCAATTTCAAACTCAGAACTCAGTCGGTAGTTGATCACAATGTTTCAAGTCGTCGCCTGTCCACCATTGACAAAGTTCAAAGCAGCACTGAAATGATAATAGCCCATAAAGTATGACAATGCGGGTAGTTAATGCAAAGTTCCCATTGTTTTTTCGTTTCGTTTAAGAAAAATACAAGTTTCGTGCATGTTTGATTTGCGTACCGATTGGCATACAATATTATCTCTTGTGGCGTCGGCACAATGCAACTTTTCAGCTCCATCTCTTTCGCGCTCGGCTATCGCTATCGTAATAGCGCTGTTTGGCATGCTAATGGCCGACTCGTAGGTACTTGTGGGTGTTGGTGCATTCATGAAGCTTTTTTTATTGCAAAGTTGTTAATAGTTCGCCAATGCGGCAGTTGGGCAAGAGATTTGTGTTAATTACGCTTTGTCTTTCAATAATTCTAACGCCAGCGGCGAGGCTTCAAGTGAATCATTTAGGTTATGGCTTCATCACTTGCACTTTTTGAGTGGTCGAGAGGTTGATTCTGTTTCAGGGCTAGAACACATTCAACCAGGAATATTATGAGCTTCATTCGATTAACGATGAGACGAATCGTGATTGCGGGCCGCAGCAATCAACTCATCATAATTTTGAATTAACCTCTGCCAATGTCATGGCCGTAATGATGTCTTGCATAATTATTCATTCGAAATCGAAATAATTATTCCCAGAAGTTTGTTAAGAAAAATGTCATTTTATTTTGTCAATGATTAAATTCGTTGGATTAAATGATCAAACATAGTCGAGCGCTCATGGTCGGCTCTCGTGATTGTGAAATAATGCTTTGTGACGCAAATGGTCGACAATACGATAATTATTATTAATCAGCTCGTTCACAACTCCTTCTTCTTGGCTGGCAAGCATTCTGGAAGAAAAAATTGAGGAATAATTAAAAGTAAATTCATCAGTGACCAGCCAAGATCTTGCATACCAAACTCAGATTCCCATCCAATGTGAACGCCATTTTCTTGATTTGTCTTCTCCAACCAATCTTGCAAAGGTTTGAAATACTCCAGCAAAGCAGAAGCTTCCATCTTTCGTTGGTCGGTCAAAATCTCCAGCGCTTCTGGCCAAGGTTTGGATGAACCCAAAGCCAACATTTCCCTGTGGAGAAAACCGGATTTACTGAAGATCCCGATTGATTGGGTTATTTGGTCGGTTACTTGAATGCATTTCCAGCAGCCGAACTTTGATAAATGTCGCAATCGGAGAGAAGCTTATCAGAGGAACCGGGAGTGTATTCACCGGCCTTGGTGCAAGCCCCTTTGTGGAATTGGAATTGAGTGATAAATGAAACGAGATAACGCAAGTATTCAACATCGGCCGAGATGTGATATTTCGCCGCGGCATCAAAGTCACCCTCGGTCCGTTGCACTGGTGGAACGATTCCAGAGAATTCCTCACGAAGCTTCCAGAAACGGCAATTGTACTCATCGGGCTTGATTTCCCCACGGAAGACGCCCCATCGGTATTTGTCCAACGTGTAGGCGAATGGCAGAAAGACGATTTTTTGCAAGGCCGCGGCGAATAGTTGATTGAGCGTCGCTTCGTTGTCGTAAACGTAATTCCTGAGCAAACCGATCTTTTCCAAATGCTTCGGTGTCGACACGGAGAGTGACAAGACGTCACCAACCGCTTCGTGGAAGCCTGGATTGGCTCCATCCCGGTAGATACTTGGCTGGTGTTGGTACTGCAGATAGTATTGGATGTGTCCCATTTCGTGATGGGCGGTGAAGAAGTCTTCCATGTTGACACGCGTGCATTGCTTGATGCTGCAAGTTGGACGCGAGAAGATTCGTTAGTTGGATTCAAACTTAGAAGCGTCAGAGACCTACCGGACATCGTCTTTGATATAGAAATCCCAAGCACTGGCGTGGCAAATGATATCACGCCCATCGGTAGGCTTTTCCAAAATACTATTCTTCCAGAAAGGTGGCGGCACCTTGGACATGTTCAACGACTGGAAAAATTGATCGGCCATCTCAAACATCTTGACTGGCGTGTAGTTTTGTTTGATCATCTCCTCGGTGACGTCCAACAATTTCTTGTTCGGGAACGGCGAAGCAAATTGCGCCACCTGAAACTCAACGGTCTCTTTGAATATCGATTCCGAGGAGAGTTCCTTCTCAATACTTACGTTTTCCCAAGACTGGGCCCACAAGTTGCCCAAGAGGTGCATTGGAATAGGCCCCCGTTCTGAGACAACGTCCTTTCCATATTTCTTCGACAATTTATTCCGGACATAGGCATGCAGTTGCTGGTACAGCGGTCGGATTTCGTCAAAAATATTCACCAATTGTTGCTCGAAGGAGGCATCCTCATACTCGTGCAACCATGCCTCAGCACCCGAAGTGAAATCTATGAGAAAAATCCTAGTGAATTCTTTTGAGAAGAAGATGCGTTGCGAACTTACTATTCAAAACGGCAGATTCATTGTTCAATTCAACGTATTTGGTGAAATGAGACCGAACTGGGGTTCCGGCACGATTGTACCACTCCACCCAATAGTATTCGAGTTCCTTCGAATCGGTACTGTTCAGGAAGATCTCCGTTAGTTCTGGCTCCAATTGATAATCGCATCGGCTTCGATTGTGATAATCACAAATGCGAACTTTGGCATAGTTGCTCTCCATCGCCGAGACCGCGTTCAGTAGCTCACGGAATTTGTCGTCCGGCAAAGCGGCGTATCCCAAAAGCGAGAGTTTTTTGAATTGCCGCTTCAGATCCTCATTCTTGTAGACGTGATAATTGAATTGGCTCAACTCGATGGCTTTTTCCTATCAAAAAATATTTAAAAAGTGAACTGATTTTGGGATTTTCCATCGCGAGGTGACTATTCGACTGGTTAATCGAGATAAATGCGCAAAACCCAACCGGCTGGCATTTAGTTTTTTTCCTCCAAATAACGAACGTAGGCGATCACCAACGAAGAAACTGAAACGTGAATTCAACCCAACTGAAAATTGGGTTATTTTCATGCTTAAAATCGTTGATAACGTGCCGCTGGTCCATTCATTACGACCGACAAATCATCAAATTGAATTGATCGTTGACCTTTTAATCAATGCTTTGCCCGCGAACAATCGATTGCGACGAACTATGCCGAATTGCATAGAGATGCTTGTGCGGCCGGTCGAATCAAGCTCCGACAATGTTATTGTCGCCAAAAGATTATTGAACTTGGATTTTGAAAATCGATTTCACATCTTGAATTCGGATGATTTGGTCTCGTTGGAGCCATCAAAACGAAACGAAATGTGGAAAGATAATTGAAAAATTTTCGTGGTGACCGGCCGATACCAGTTTGACCGGTCTTTCTCACATTCCAAATATTGGCAAATCCATTGGCTGCGTTCCGTCTGAGCTCATTGACCTTTTGGTGAGGCTCATGCCATTGTGCCAATTCCGGTCCAGTGCATTGAATCTGTTCCACTCACCTTGTAGAATTTCGCGTTTTCCGCCAAAACTTCAGCGCGATGCTTCTCATTCTCCTCGGTTATGTTCGAACCGTATGCCCAGCCAACGATTTGTTCCACATTCCGCCGGTGATCGTATTCCTCGTTGAGTTCGGCCAAGAAAGCTTGAGCTCGAATTTCTTCCTCCTCCAGATCCTGGTCGAAGGCATGAGCCGCCTGAAAACACAAATCGATTTGAAGTTTATCTCTTTTGCAATCAATCTCCCGTTATCACTCACCGCTAAGACGGCAAACACATAGAAAAATATGCCAAACCGCATTGCTGTAACGAAACGAGATGTTGAGCGTTAGATGAGTCTCTGTGAAATGCCGATCAACGAAAAATTTGGCTCATTTAAAACGAAACAGCTATTTCTGCACGAAAATATCACCGCAATGAACAACTGATCAACAATTCGAACAGCAAACGTTCAATAGCGCGAAATGTGATAGAACCGAGCTAGAAACTAATTCAAGGTTATTCGCGAAACCGCATCGGTAAGAACAATCAACTATATTTTTTTATTGACCAGTCAATTTGCTGTTTGATTGTCGCTTATTTTTTGTCACGACAGATTCAAATCAAATAACGACAGCTGACTGGCTTCTCACTACCTCCAAATCAATGGCGTTTCGCTGTTTTGTTTTTTTTTCTTTGGAAATTCAACACAAAATGTTCACTGAAATTGAAACTGAAATCGAAAACGACAGAGACATCGGTTTCGGATGCCGTCGAACGATACACTAAACACGATATGAGCAGGCCAGTTCACATGAACAACATCGGTAAACAAAGAGACGACTGTTTTTTTCTTCTTTCGAATCGACGATTGCAAAGCAGAATCGAATTTGGATGCGTGAGAGAATAAAAGTTTCGGTAGGAGCTTTTTGATTTCGATCGAGCATCACTTGGATGCCTCGGTGCGAGTTTGAAATGGAATCCGATGCTCGTCAGCAACCGACTCCTATTCCGTGCCTGATCAAATTGTCCGAACGAAGCTTCGGGACAATATTGAGAGAACCGCAACAGAACTATTATTACGTAAACTCTCTCGTCCGATGATATTTGCCGTTTTGTTTATGTTTCAGTTTGTCCGTTTATTTGCATTCACATTACACTTGAATTTCGTTGTTATTTTCAATGAGCCGGTTGGGTCGATGGCTGTTGAATTTCAATATTTCCTCTGATGGAATATCGATGAGCAACATCGCACGAAAGTGGAATTGCAATTGGATAACAAGTGGCCGTTTTTATTTTTTTTTATTTTTGTGTCAATGCCCTTGGCTTAGTGTGTTTCGCTACTGTGTTTCGGCGCTAGCTGTTTACCGCAGCTGGTTTCAATTATTTGAATGATCTGAATGCTTGATCGAGTTTTGGCTCGGTTGTGCCTGGAATGGAGGTCAGATGGTGGGCTGTTGTTTTCCACTTGATGCATTTCGAATTGAGTCCGTTGATCAGCTTCAGTGTGATTTCGTTCTCGAGTTTCGATTCAAGAATCGCCTGACCGTCTCCACCAAAACCAACCACCTCCACTTCCAAGTCAAAACTTTTTGGTCTGTATGACCGACACCTGTTCCACAGTTCAACGCAAATCCGCAAGAGTGACCTTCACAACCAGCACCAACTGTCGGCAACACAGACACCAAAAGAGAAATGACAGACACACACCGAGAATTCTGTGTTTTATTTGTCAATCTCAATCTCAATAATTTTATCATTTTTTTGTTTTGTGTTGTGTCGAAAAACGTTTGTGTATTCGCGTCCGCGTAAACAATCAATAAAACTCTTAACAACATCTCGAATTGTAATCGTCAGTATTCGAGTTTGTGATGAAAATTGTAGAGACATTTGTTATCGAAATAGTTTGAAAATCAAAAGAAAATTCGAAAACAGCAGCAGCAGAGGAAAAAAGGAGAATCATGTTGCGTCGTCCAAACAGTGAATAGTGTGCTGGTATTTCAGTGTGAGAAGAAAAGATCGAACCGTATACGAGCACTACGACGTGAGTCTATGCGACAGCAGTCAGTGTCAAGGGAAAATTGAGTGAAAAAAGAGCGAGCGTTCGGTTAGCTGACGAAATAAGCAGCGAAAAAAAAATATCTAAATCATTTGGTATGCGCTGCGTTTTATGTGTTTTTGGGTCAGTACACATCAACACAATCGGTTCAGGTCAATAGTAATTCGGGTGTCCCTTCAAGACGCTCGTTTGCGGTGTGTACTCATCCACCCTTAAATCTCCCATCAGACTCTCACACAGTCCGTTGCGCTACGACGAAACGACCGATTCAACTCCAGTCCGCTCGTTGGCTGGAATGACATCACATTGAATGTTTATGTTTACAAAAATAAGGTCGTGCTAGCCAGTCGACGGCCGCTCGTGCATACTGGCGCTGTGTTGTTTGGAGCAATTATGGTGCATAAAGTTAATTGTGACATTTTTTCGCTGAAATTCTAATCGCATCGAAACGTCAGTGTGAATGTGTTCTGTAATCGCGTGCTTCAATGTAATAATTTTCTGATTCGCAATTTTCTTTCGTTTGTTTATTTATCGTTGTTCGTTCGAGATTTTGTTGTTTTTGCATAATTTCGATTCGGTTGGTTCGCGAAAAGTCTCGAGTGACTTCGTCAAACCGTCATACCGATAACACTAACACGTGTGTGCGTGCGTGTGGCTGTGGGACACAGAACTCTTGTTGTGACAATTGGCTCGGTAAATGCATCAGAATGACGAGCTCGCGAAATAATCTACAGTTTTACAACAATCCATTGGCGATACGCCAAGAAATCCAACGATTCGAAAGTGTTCATCCATCGATTTATGCCATTTATGATCTCATCGAGTTGATACCCGATCAACAAATAGCCCAACAGATTCGTGATCACGTTGTTTGCATCGAAGGTAAGTCACTGAATATCAAATTCTTCTAGATTAATCCAACTCAGCATTCACTCAAACTCCCCCTTCGGAATCATCCAGCGAAATTCCCAACCTCTCGTTTCGCATAAATAATTCACGTCACATCACCACCGTCGTATCGTATCGCAGCCACCAGCCAATGTCATCGCATGCCTGAATCGATGATAATTGAACCCAAAACCATAACCGCATTCAATTTTCCAAACAAAACCTACCTCTCTGTTCGGATAGATCCAAAGGCATTTCGAATCGTGTATTATTAGCATTTTTATTTGTTTGTTTGCCTGTTTTGCGCTGGTGGCTTCGTCGATTGATGTCGATTTCATAGGTTTTTCACAATCACACTCAAACACCGCATCAAAACTCTCCGACACATTCTCAGTGGCGACGCACACACGCAGTCCGACCACCGAATCGATACGCAAATCGCTTTTGCTTGTTTCCCATTTTCATTTTCAATAATTCAAGTGTTGATCATCAACGACCGGTTGATGGCAGAAGAGGAACAAAAAAAACGACGGCTGGAGAATTAAATGCTTCTTTTAAAAATAGACAAATTGGTCGGTGAAAGAAAGAGTAGAGAGAGAAAAAGCCAAGCCCAATCGAAAACTACGTTGACTGTGGACGGGGAATGTGTGCCAGAACACATTCACAGTCAATAACATTGAATTTAAAATAACACAATTCGACTGGCGCTCGCGAGAAAAACTAATTACGATTGAGTGACGATTATGCCGATCAATGGTTTCGGGTCACATCGGTGAATTGCCTCGGTGACGAATCGCATCCCAAAATTGCGATTAATGACTAATCTCGGTTGAATTGCGGCTGTGGCGTAAACGCTTAATTGATATTGCCACATCGCCGTTTATTTGCTCTCGCAGCGACATACGACCAACACTTGTCGTGGCTGCGAATACGAAGGCGTTCATCGCACAACATTCCGGGCGGTATTGAACTTGTCTCCACAGCAATTGATCCCTTGGGATTCACCACATTCGAAACGCTTGCGTGTCCGAGATGAGGGCGTATCGGAAGCATAAATCCCATTGATTGTTTATCGAACAGCTCTCTCGTCGATTGGAACGCAGCCAAATGAACCCAATGGCCGGTGTCGATTTGCCATTCTTCAACTTTCGTTTATCAATCGAATTATCGAAAATCTGCTTTTCGAAAAGTAGAACACTCGAAAACGATGGCAAACATTCACCACAGCACAAACTTGAAAGACGGCAACGGCAACGGCAGCACTGTCAACAACAATGTATGCGATTTGATGTCTATTAATAAAATGAAATGAAATTGACGACGACGACGACGACGATGATGGCGATGATGACGACGACACTGAATCGCATTCTGTGTCATGTCACATTCAATAACTTTTGTCATTTTATTTGCATAACAATTTGCATATGCATACGCCATATCTGGCTATGCGAATGAATCGTATTTGCCGTATTAATTATGAATTCACTTTGAAGAATGGCAAAATCCCGATGGAGAATATCCGTCCGCCCGTATGATGACGTTTTTCACCGAAAACACTGCGTCTGTGTTGTGTGGTGTTCGTAAATTAATCGAACGCATCAGCTCGATTGTGGTGTGTGATTGCGATGGTTTCGCATGTCGCCACCAAATAATTCGATACCAGCCGGTTTTGCGGTCGGTTGCTGGGCTCTGTCGATTGTGCAGGTCTTTATGCGAAACAGGAAAACTCATCACACACGTGATGGATTTTGTCAGTCGGAAGAGTTTGAGTGGAAAAGTGGTGAATCGTCAGGAAATGGCGTTGTTGGCGACACAGTCACGGCTATCGATTCGTTTTGAGAGGTTTCACCGATGAGCACCATCGGCAGCATGGAAATAGACTTGTGTTCATTCCGCCCACCAAGTGCTCGATGGTTTCTCAGGAAAATCGATGATGACATTGTGTCGTTTCGGTTTTTTGCACGATTCAAGTGTTTCAGCGCGGTTTTCCACAGAAATTCTATGCAATTTCGACTGAAGGTCAAAAAGTTGTGGAAAATGGTATGCAGGCAGTCGAGCATGAGCGTTCGCGAAGGTCACCTATTATCACCGTCAATGGCACTTGTAAGACGTTTCCAGGCGTGCATTCGGTCTTGAAACCAGCACTGTTGGTTTTTATCACAATTTCCTTTGTCATTCGGAACGGTTGTGTTGCCTCACACGCTTTTCGTTACATCAACATCCTCCATTTCGAGACTGAACCGCCAGTGCACATACTGTATGCACATGTTTCGAGCAAACAAAAACGAACGCTTGCTGACAAAGTGGAAAGAACGTTTTTTTTGTCGGTCATTTTCGATGTGATAACAAAGTGATATCTCCTTTTAAACAGCTCAGAGTGTGAGCCTCAGACCCACGCCACAGCACTGCAATGCCAGTTTCATGGTTTTGAATGCTTTGGAAATGGAACAGCATTTGCCGCATTCGGAATTGTATTCTTCCTCTTCCTTTTTTTGTGGAATTCATTTCGAAAATACAATTCGCATTTTGATGCACCAACCAGCGGCGAACGTGTTGCTTTTCGGAAAAAATCGTTTCGTTCCAATGACGAAACGAATGAACTGTAACGATTGCCCAAGCGCAGTCACCTCAATAATTACACAGCGCTCTGATTTAAATCACCAGCGATTACGAACGTCGTCTATTCCCATTCCTCAAATTGAACGACAAAAAATCATTCTCGCTTGTTTCTGTCAAATTATATCGAAATAAATCTCGAAAAATTTATAATCAAATAGCCGACAGGAAAGTGCGCATTCATTTCGTAATCCACAAACAAACGGCAAGCAGCAACAAAAGCAAAAAAACATAATTTTT
>JANSTV010050672.1:0-14103 GCA_027564135.1 Lestremia cinerea
ATTTCTTTTTCGGTTTTTTTTTTTTTTTTTTTTCGCCTCTGTATTTATTTATTTGTTGTTCTCTTTTGTGCGTGTGTGTGTGTGTGTGTGAGTTTATTTTTTACTTTTTTTGCTGTTTTCCAGTCGTTGTTCACATCATTCCACTTTCAATTCTCGTTTCGTATTTTGTTCGCATTCGAAAATAAAACAGCTAAAAAACGGAAGAAGAAGAAGAAGAGGAGAAAAAGGCATCCACATCAAGACGTATTATGTATATACTTTCGTCTGTTTGACAATGAGGTTTATTTCAATGCTGCTGCTGCTGCTGAGAAAACCCACAGAACAACCGAAAATGACATGAAAAAGGAGATGAACAGTTCACCAGCAAAAACGATGGTGGCAATGATAAAAATCATAATATTCAAAGCCAACAGGAAAATTGGAAGAAGATTCATAATATCGCACCCAGTGTCATATACTCTGGCATTATAGGTGCAAGTGTTCGGTTTGTCATTGCAAAAACTTTTCTATTCCTTACAAGATTTATCAAGTTTTCATTTCATTTCTGTATAATACGGTATGTCTCGTGTGCCGTTTGTTTTGCATTTCTCTGCCCCGCCTCGCCCTGGCCTGGTCTGACGCTCTTTGCGTTTTTCATTCCGTGCGAGCTACGCTCTCTTCTGTTTTTTTTTCTTTCGTTTTTTTTTCTCGTCACTTTCGAATCGTATATTATTTCTGCGATGCTTCTGGTTCTGTTGATTTGTTGGGTGCAAGAAGAAAAAGCCAACTTTTGGTTTATCGAAAACTTTATTCATTCATTCAGCTCGGCGCGAGTGTGTCCATGGATTTTCGCCGTTTTTATTATTCCTGTGTTTCGGTCTGTCAATACTGGAAGAGAATGGAAAGTGAATAAGCACACACACATACACACTCATACACATGGAATAGTTCTTGCAGTAGCTCTGCATGCCAAAAGATGAAAACTTGAGACATAATTAGACCGAGAACGAGATTTTTCCAAGGCAACTTTCCCTCCTCGCAAAGCGGAATACCGAAATGACATGATGGAAGAAGCGCAACGCCATAAAAAAAACCAATTCAACATTTCACTGGCAATCGAACAATGTTGAGTTTGTTCTTTCCATTATGGCACATAATCCACCATATTCGATGTCATTTGGTTTGCAGAATTACAACTAAATTCAATATGAAAATTTCAAGCTGATAAACTTTATGCGCCATTCGAGCTGCGATTCTATCGCTTTCAAAGATCAATCTATTTGAATGTCGACCTCGATGTTGATCAATTGACTCGAATAAAAGACAATACATTCGCTTCGAACGAACCATTCTCGAAATGCTTTTCAAAGAGAAGACGCAACCAAAAAAGAATGGCAAAAAATTGTGCATCGAACGAAATTCGATTAATCGAATGAAACGAGATAATTTTCGAATTCAGCACAAGCATTTTGATGTGGGTCATTGAAACCATTTGCGCGAAATTCGCTCATTTCGCTCATTTCGCCCATTTCAAACTTTGCACTGGAGCACATTCGGTATTCATCGATGCCCGGCCATTGTTCGAGCAAACAGTCGCCTCCGACCGATCGAAGCGAAATGGACGCAATTCAAACAGCGAAAAAACCCAATTTCTTCCAAATGAAATGTCACCGTCTGATTCTCGCGGTGAATAGAATTTATGTATTACTTTCGAATAATTTGCCTATTAATTTTCATGTTAATTACAGCAATACAAAAAGCTTACCAGTTTCACGCTATCATTTTCCCTGAAAATTCAAGATAAAATTTGTGGGCGCGTTGAGTTAAACAAACATTTGTGCTGGATGCCAATGATGATGACAAGTGCGACATATGTCGAGGCAATAATGAAAGCAACAACAACAACATCAACGGAAATAACGATACCTATGCAAATGAAGGTACAAAGACGAGCATAAGCAAGAATTCGGAAAGCGGAAAGCCTTCCAAAATGTATAGGCGCGAAATGGATAACCAAAAACTGTATGGGAAAACAGTGAAAGAGAGAGAAAGATAGAGAGAGAGAATGCCATCCCGTCGCGACTATGTAGTCAAACAACAAATAGCATTATGTAAATATGCACAAAATGAAATGTAAATGATGTGGTTTGGTTGTTCAGCTGGAGCGCTGATTGTACGGATGATACTAATTACACTAAGATGATATAGTCATTGGGTCTATTACGCCCCGGCAAACGCAAGCCAACGCATTACTAGCACCAGTTCGAGCAGGAGGCACCAGCACCAGCACGAGCGGAAAAGCAATAACAAAAGCAAAAAGCAAAAAGCAAAAGTTGCCGCCTGGTCGTTCGACTACGAGTGAGATTCTTTCTAAATGCGTGTTAAATATTGTTTACAATATTATAATAAGATCAGACGAGTGCTCTTTTCATGTTGATATCAATTACAACATCCATAATGTTGAGGTGAACTCGACCGAAATTCAAAGAAATGCTTATTTTCCGGTTAAAACAGTTTCCGAGTCTGATTTTTGTCTTGGTAATCAGCGCCCCTTGATTCCATTGTGCAATAGAATGGGGCTGGTTCATCTCCTTTTCATCCGTTGAGCCATTCACTCGTTTACTCATTCATTCATTCATTCATTCATTCATGCCATTCCATTACATTCCATTCCATTCATTGAATATTAATCCCACGCGCGCTCAACGAATATTCTCCTCATTGAACTCGCATGAACTTGCCATGTCTTTGTTGCTTTAGTCTTATTCAATACAACATAAAATTCATTTTATGATGGAGTGACGCATAAATTGAACTCGCAACTTCCACGCGACACAAGAAGACACAACCGGCACAAGCACAAAAGACACAGCTCACCAACACACACCAACACACCAGCCCCGAATGAATTTTCGAAAATAAATTTTTCCGTTTTGTTTTTCAAATTCAACTCATTATTATATATTATTGTTCTCTTTGTAACATAACATTAATATCGTATTAGTATGTATTATGTATATATATCCGGAGAGACGACATGGCACGAATGATTGGAGGTGGCTGCAAAATGAATTATAAAAACCACCAAAACCGCAGCCATCACCGTCATCAGTCAGTCGAATTTCTTCCTTTCCGTCGCTTTGTTGAATGTTGTATCGCACACCGCATTAAGTTGGCTGGCTGTGATCTCTCAGGCTTTGCTCATTTCGTTAATAAATTTCCCTCGAAAATGAATGTTTTTGCTAAACTAATTTTCCATTTGTTTCGAATCGAGGGCCTGCCCATCGAATCTAATTAGAAAGTATGGATATCATTGGAGAGGCCAATTATTTTCCGTTCATTTATCTGAAATTCATTGTTGCTTGTTGTTGTCGGAACGAGATTGACGACGATGACGACGACGATTTCTTGGCAGATCCACATTCAACGGGCAATTGTTTTCTCCATTTATCCATTCTCCTGGAGATGGAGTGCCACGTGCAGCTGCGAGGATTCCTACCAACTTTTGAATCAAAATGAATTTCAAAAGATTTTTTTATTGTTTTTTTTTTTTTTGAACTGAAAAACAGAAATGTACTGCAAGCTCCGGTTTGATTCGCATTCGCTCGAAATCAGTTCGATGCACTCAAGCAACGTCAACATTTTAAACGAAATTCTTATTAGAATTTTCGCATAGCATTAGTTAAGCGACGAATAATTCGATCGTCATTGTTTCATTATCATTCCGTTTCATTTGAATGGTGCCCAGCCAGCGAATACGTCATTTTGCTTGATTGAATGTAAAGTAATGGGAAATAAATAGTCGAAATAAGTCGTATTATTGCACCCTTGTGCTATTTTGCTCGTTCTCGATGAATTGCAGAAATGTGCGCAACTTTCTGCTCGGTTAAAATGTAAAAGAAAAAACAAAACAAAAGCCATGACCGAAAGTATAAATCTGGTGAGCTCCTCGCACTGGCATCGCACTGCCTGAATTCCATTTGAAAGTTCTTTTTGAGGACCGACGACGATGAGAGATCCAATGATAAAATACGACAATGGAATGAATTGAAAAGCGTGCGAAGACAACGTCAATGCTGTTGAAGCGGCGAATGCGGCGAAAACGGCGAAAACGAATTCAATGAGAATTGTGTTAAATGTATTTTACGGAATTTCGAAGACTTTATTTTTCCATTAAAACGTGACTTTATTTGATGATTGAATGCTGTTTATTCGTTTCTTTTGCCCTGTTTTTGCCGCCCGATTTTTATTCATTTTATTTATTTTTCTCGAAAAAGGATTTTTTTTTCACTCTCTATCTCTTTCTAATTGTATGTTGCGTCTTTTTCTTAATCGATTGCGCTTAAATTCATGAGAATGTGTCGCGTTCGAGGGGATTTTGCGGGGGCCGCAACAGAGAAAAGGACAAGATTGACGGTGGCTGCGAGTGGCCTTTCTGACTTTGAACGTTTCAACGTCGCCCATTTCATTTTGCATCGATGATTGCCCGGCGGGGTCTACCATTTCAGAGAGCCTCAATATCTCAGTTCACGGTCGATTAATTCGATGATATTCTTCAATAGAATTAATAGGACTTCTAAATGACGTGAGTTCCGTCCGAGGGAAGAGAAGCAGAGAGCGAGAGAGACGGATAGTTCATTATGCCCAGAGCACACCAATTTTAGTAAAGGTCTTTGGATGAACGAGGAATGTCGTGGAAATAATATACGCGCGGGCTGAACCTTGATGAGTGTGTGTTTGTGTGTGTGTGTTTGTGTGTGTGTATGTGTGTGTGTGTGTAGACTTGGTGAATTTGTCGATGCGTTGTGTGGTGTAGCGCACCTGCAGTGTATTTTGAATACTAATCGCCCGAAGGAATCATAAATTTGAACAATGTCTGTATTCGTCTTCCTCCCACAACTCGCATGCATGCAATCGTTTCGAGTGCTCTGAGTGAGTTTTGCCCCGTCTGTGTGTTCAAGCATTTGTATATTTGCATCTTTTTGTGTGCACAAAGTGCTTTTGCAATCAAAGCGAAAATCTCTCCCAATTGTTGTACACGAGATCAACATCATCGCCACCACCAATAACCTCTAGAGCCTTTCCATTTGCCACTCGAAACAGGAAATACATTTGCGCGCCATCGGATCATAGTCCATTAATTGTGTATGTTCGATTTGGACACGGCACCATCTGAATTCTGCATGCGGACGAGCTTCAAAGCGATGCGAGCAATGTGCATGCGAGGGAGGCCAAAGTCAGAAAGAACCGACTGTCAACGCAACGCAAAGCAATTTACGATTCATCATTATTAACTGTTGTGCCAAGCAAATCTATCCGCATCGGGCACACCAGCCCCATCACACCGCTGCACCCCTGAGCCCCTGCACCCCTGCACAGCATCCCCAGCACTTGTCCATTATCCATCATCCAATCATTCATGAATCAATTGGATGAAAACCGAGTGCAAATAAATGAATGCAAATTGAATGAAATTTGAGTAACCGTCGACAATTTATGGTTTGTCATTTCAGTGTCATGTGGCAGCAATGGTCGCTGCATCGGCATCAGTAAGTTATTCCTCGGTGAACCAATACGATGGCAATCGATCGATTATGTGACGTCATCTGAATAGCTGCAGTTCATGCGACAGCAACAATGGCATCGGCAGCAGTTTTCGACGGAACAACAGCCTACGAAATTGCCGGCATCACAGTCACAGTCAACACCATCAGGGCCATCATTATCACCATACACGACGGCCAGCAATTAGACAAAATAATAAACGATGCACGTTTGCAACGACAACAACAACAATCCTACCACCAACAACAGCAACAACTTGCAACAGTAATTTATCGACGAGACATCATTTATCATCGGTTACAACTGGCGCATCAATCTCTCAACAATCACGACAACATGAGCATCAGCATCAACGTCAACATCAACAGGAAAATTACGACCAAAATCCACATAAGCTTTGCCAAAACCAAAGCTCAAACAATACCTCTTCAATTCGAGTTATCGATTAAGTTTCAAACCAATTGTTTTTGCTTTCGATTAGCTTGTCCTTCCTTCCTCTTCCATCTGTGCTTCCTTGCTTCATTCCTTCCTTCCTTCCTTCCATCTATCCATTCATCGATTCATTGATTCATTCATTCATTCATTCGATCGAATCCATCGAACGTTCTATTCCCACGTTCGATCGTGTCGTTTGTTTTGAACAATCAACTCGAATTTCATGAAGCTTTGACACTTTTGACAATATCGCGTTTTCATTTCAGACTGCATTAATTTGACATGCAATGGATATCATTGATTTGTTGGCGAGAAACTCACGTCAGCCGCTCAACATGTGAATGCAATGTGTGTGCGACTGATGAAGATTGAATTTCTTTGGAGCCTGTCGAAAGTTTGAAAGCATTGTTTCCGCCCAGCGAATGATCGGGAGAGGAGAGCGGGTGAGGATGGGGATGGGGAGGGCAGGTAAAGGACGGAATCGTCGAATAATTGTTGGATTTTTGACAAACAGAGAATTATAAATTATAAAGTTGAAAATTTCGGTTATTTTAATATTTATTGTTGTGCTTTGTTTCGTACAATATTTAATGGAGACTCGGTTATGCTATTTACAGGAATGAGCATTATGTATTCCTAACACGTTAGGCTATTTATCGTTAATAATACTCAGTTGGATGGTTTATTGCGTAGAATTGCCTATCAATGTTGTTGTTGGATGGAATAAGCAAATTTATGGGTCACGACCCGCCGGCGGTTTAAGATAAATAGCAAGTAGCTGTGACTGCGCGGTGGCAGCATTCGCCTCGAGACTGAGACAAAAGTGTCTCGATAATTAACAGTTGATTAGAACTTGTTAAAAGAAAGGATAATCGCAATTGGATGTGTGCGATGCGCTTTTCATTTTCATTTTCCGCATCTCTGCCTATCCACCTCTGATGAATGCAATCCACAGGAAAATTCATGTTTTAGTCGCAATTCGAATGTCGCTAATTCTATTTATTCTTCATTTTCATCTCAGAATTCTTACTTTTGCTCATTGAAAATATGGAATATGGGGCATGCTTAACGCTTCATGCATTAACGCATCGGTGCTTTCGATGCAATGGCAAATCAATTTCAACGTGAAAAACCGATGAGAGCACACGTTGCGTCTAATTCAATTGAATGCGATACAATCAATCAATTTCCTTGCGAATTAATGAGCGCTCATTGCGGATTCGCCAGACCAAATGAATTCCAAATCACTTCCAATTTCCTCGACTGGCTTCTCCCAACACATTCACTGTATCAAATGGGGGCTAACTAGAGCCGAAACAAAAACGAGAATCCAATCACAAATAAGCGCACGGGAGAGAATTCCGTGACCTGGAATGGGGGGATTGCTCGGTAAATTCGGTGAAATGATGAAGAGTATGAAAATGTGAAGAAGAGTACAAAAACAACATGAAATTGTTGCCGCCATTTTATTCATGTGCATCTCGCATCGAAATCCAACATAACAAGAACAGACAAGGTGAGAGCAGCGATTTGGCTTGCAGCGATTCTCAATAAAACACTGATTCGTTCAATAACACTCATTGCTTTGATCTGAATCGCATTCATGCTGAAATTCGAGCAGGGAAAATAACTGTGGAGACGTCACCAATATGGTTTTTGCAAAATTTTCCACAAAGAACGACCACTCGAGACGATCGCTTCGTCTACCGAATTTGACAGAGAATAAACGCCATTATTTTGCCACACTTGGGCAAATAGTTGAGTTGGTTTGACGATGATGATGAGCAACCAGTTCACTCTGTTGTGCGCTGCTCTATGCTGTTCTACTATGCTTGCATTCATGCGATTCGTAAGAACATTTTTAATGAATAAATTAAAGCTCCATTTCGAATGTGAAGCATTCACATTCAAAGGCACGCAAACACATATTGGGTTGTAATGTCAAGACATTCTTCAGTGTTTGTTGAAAATCTCATTTTTTATTGCCTCGTTAAGTACAATTAGAATGGAATGATGGAATGAATGTATGAATGTAAAACGAAGCAATAAGAGACTGACATTAATGCAAAGACTTTGTCATAATATCACCATATTTTTCATAGCTCTGACTCGCGCCATAGACAAGGCGACCAAAAGAGCAAAAAATAAAGAAAGAAAAAAAAAACAAAACCAAAAGAAATATGAGCGAAGCAACCAGTCACAGTCACATTCACAGCGGCAGTCACACAACAACAAAAACAACAACAACAATAAATAAAGTGAAAAAGCAAAATAAAACAAATAGAAAAACATAATAAAAATATGATAATCATGCAGACGACATACGAAAAACGAAAATCAAAATTATAGAGACAAGGTATGTTTGTGCGTCGTTTCATGCGAAACTTTTATGATTTATCATTTCCATATGGAGTTTTGGTTGGGTTGAGCATTTCAGCGCTGGTGTCACCCGGCTCTCTCAAGCAATATCAAACTCACTGGAAATTACACGAGAAACTTTCTTCTTGTTTGTTTTCCCACAGAGATGTCTAAAGAAACTGTCGTCTTTCGCGGTAGCCGTCTATTTAATTTTATTTGATTGTCTGCTCATCTCATGAGTTATACATATATTGTGGACTGATTGAGAAGGCAACCAGCACAGCTCGGTGCTCAGTGCTTCGATTGTGTATTCAGCACGAAAAGCTCTAGTTGTGGGGTCGCATACGTTTCATGTCCTCGGAAAAACAACATTTCCGTCAGTTTCGAATTCTCGAGAAACTATCGACGGGAAAAAGTGCTCACAAGATTCGGAAGCATTAATTACATAACAAACCGTAAGAGCAGCATTGACAATTGTCTTTTTGGCTGCAACGATTCCTCGTTTGCCGAAGAATATCAAGGCAATCACTAAAAATTCGACTGACTGAAGCTTGAGCAAAAAATCTGGTGGTTTTTTCGTCTATTTCACACCAAAGACGTTTTTGCCCACGAGTTTACACTGCACGAGCGAATGCTGTATGCTGCCAACGCTGTGAGTATTGTGTGTCTCATTGGATATTCTGTTGGCAAAGTGCACGATCATCAGACATTGATAAGAGCGTTGCATCGAAGACGCTTGCCATAATTTCGATGCGCAATTTGAGTTGATGCGGTGAAGAAAACGACTGGGAAATTTTCCAACAAAACCAGAACTTCGATGACATTCTTGAGGTTCGCACATGAGCTGTCTCTAATGAAATATTAATTGCATTATTGATTCCTGAAATTTGAAATGGTGTCATGCATTTGGGTTTTTGCTGCTTCCAATAAATGTGTGGCCGGTGCTGGAGCTGGTTCATATCAAATATTCCGTTGGAGTTGATCTAAAACGCTGAGGTTCAATAATGTTATCGATGCCGAATAAATTGGTAAAATGAACTGCATCAATTGTGTTCGATGTTGAGGCGTTCCAACGAACGGTAAAATTTCAAGAATGCGAGAGAGCATTAATGTCGCATGGCTGATTTTCGAAGAAAAATTGATTAACCTCCTTCTGTATGAAAAGGAAGATGGAATGTCTTGTGGGTCGAGTGTATTATTACCAGAAATAAATCTGTTGGGACACCGGTCACGTGCTCTCCAGGATGGATCGTTGTGTCGTTTGTTTTGCTTTCGAAATTGAAAGAGCGTTTCCATTATGTTGCATTTGTTCGATGACTGTTATCAACCGTAAAGCAGCAATCATCAAATATAATTTCGAATTCAAATCAATTGCCCCAACATATTTCTTCATTTTATTGACTTCTTTTCAGCAATCGAATATTCATCGCATTTCTTCAAATTGAATCTACTCGATTTGCAATTGAATATCGCATGTCCTCTTTTTCATTTTCGCTGCTTTCCATGTCATTCCGAATCCCATGCCATTCACCGAAACGTTGAGCTTTCGCTGATTCGTGTCATTCGTCAATCGAGGCATATTTCAACCAAATGACATTCACATCATTAGCCCTCATCGAACTGACGACGGCTTATTGGCAACTAAACAGCTCGAACAAGCAACAAGCAACGGTCACAATTAGAAAATAAAGAGAAAAAATATAAGATTTTTTTTACTCCTTTGTATGTGATACTACGAAATAAATATTAACTGACTAAATGATGGAATAGAAATTAAATTGTGAACATTAAAAAATTATAACTAGACGTCTAGATGTAAATTGATGGCAAATTGGAGAATTATTAAAAAAAAAATTAAAAAAAAAAACAAAAAAAGCTGAAAAAATACAGAAAAAAATTAAAAAAAAAAAAAAAAGAATAAATAAATATTTGACAGAATAAGCCAATACGTAAACAGATAAATTGTAAGCATTTCAATTGGATGCAAAATTTGTACAAAAATCGAATCTAAGAAGTTCGTGTTTTAAATTCCAGTAAGCTTTTTCGTTTGTCTTCGTTTTATTGATGTCCCTTCCACTGGTCAAACCATCAAATTCATTCCGAAGCATCCGAACTGAGTTGCATCATGCCAAGGCCACTCGAATCATCAATTCGGACGCCCGCAAGCCAAATCAATTCGAAATGCATCAAAACTTATTGCGATATTCAAAAGTAGAAAAGAAAAGTATTTTGCAGTTTTAAACTTTGCATTCGTCCCTGCGCTTTGGGGAAAAGAGCCAGCAAATTTGGAGAAAAACAATGCGAAACGTATGTGTGTGACCAAATTAATTTGCACGAATTTATTATCTGGATATTGGCCAAAGGCAACCATTCTTCCATGGGCTTAATGATAATTGATCAACTGACTATAGAGCGCTTTGCTGACGGCGTATATGACGATTAATTGATGTAAATCTTCTTGAAAAATTAAAAATAATAAATTGAAAATAAAACACAAGAAATGGAAAGAAATCCCTTTTCACCAACTGATCAAACTGGTTCCCGGGACCAGCAAACTGTTTGAATTGAAATTGTTACCCAAAATTGGTAACACACTTTTTTTAGCTTTAATTTTGCCGTAGGCAAATGAATTTGATGAATTTTAAATCTGTTTGAATTGTTTTCCATGGAAAAAACCGTTTATTTATTGATGAATTTCATTAAAAAAAAATTACAAAAAAACCAAAAAAAAATTCAAGAAAATAAATTTTATAGAAAAATGGGGTTTTCGTACAGATTGGCTCAAAACAAACCGGAAAATTACGCAAATAATTATTAATATGTATAAATATATGAGCATATTTTATTATTGAGAAAACATTGATAAAGAAAATAAAACGGGGAAAAATACGATGAATTTTAAGGAAAAAAAATCACACATTTAACATTCGCCATGAGTGGAATGGAATTAGTTGACTCTTGAATAAAAATAAAAACAAAAGCAAATAATTGTGCAGTTACAGTTACACAAAATTGATGATTAATGTAAAATTCTTCCGAAAGGGGGAGAACTAATAGAGGCGATTTATTGAAGAAACTCACTCACAAAAATAAAAATAAAAATAAAAATAAAAATAAAATTTAACTGATACATGTGGCCGAGGTCGTTTGATGATTTTAATAATAATAATAATAATGGCCTCGTGATGCCCAACATCGTGAGCCGGATGGTGTGGAGGCGCTCCAATGGAACGAGGTAAGGTATGCAACAATGTATCATCCACGAGTCAGCACACAGATTTCTCGCTTGACAGCACGGGAATCTGTGAAATTTGCTGGAAAAGGCGCATAATTCAATCCATTCCGACTGGTCAAAGCCGGTGGAAATGCTCGACAAGATATTGGATGTCTTCGATACAATGCGGGTCGGCTCGCAGGCCAGACAGATTGATTATGCCGGCTTCGCTGTCATAATTTATTATTGAAGTGTGCTCACTTCACTACATTTTTCTGAGCTGTTCGCTGATGATCTGGTTTGCATATTTCCTTGCGAATGGTTCGTCCTTGGCTCCGAACGCTCGAAAATGCCCAACCGATTCGAGTTCGAGTTTTTCTCTCTGCCCCAAAAACATCCAGCATTTTTCCTGAAGCATACATAATGTATTCGGTTGCAGTACAACATCAATTTGTTCAATTGGATCAATCTTATCTTTGTTTTGCGAGGCAAAATATATAAATTCGAATGGCTATGTCTTTGCGGATGCCATTCGTTTTTGTATTTGCTTTATGTATTTCCCATCTTTTGCCGCGTCCCCAATCTCTCGCTTTTCGCAACATAAATCTATCATTCGTCTTCATCGTTGTTTTTTTTTCTCTCGCTCTGTCTCTCCTGCCTTTCAGCTCGCATTGAAATAATCGCAGATAATTTAACAATTGGATTTCATCAAGCGGCCTCAACCATTAAATTTTATGCGACTGATGCTAATTTAGTAAATGGCAATCAGTTCAGTAGCTGACTGAAGCTTCAATTACAATTAGCCTGAGACGGTTTTTCTTTTTGTTTCGATCGAATAATCCCAGTTTGGGAGAATCTCGATCGATTCGCTGTTTCGAACACTTTGAATGACCTCGCCAAAGAGCGGGCAACAGAAACGCTGTTTCCGCTTTTGATTCTCTTGCAAATTTCGCTGATTTAATGCAAAGACACTTCGACATGGAGAAGAACGGAGAAAAAATTCTTAAGAACAGCCATATGTGACATGTTTATTTTCACATTTATCAGGCATGCAAATATTACAAAATAAATCTCGAAAAGGCATACGAAGCGGTCCGCACACAAAGAATTCAAACGAGGCTTTGTTTTTGCAGCAGGGATGCGGAGCGCGCCGGAAAAAACGCTTCGCTCTCCGGCAGAAGACTTTGCTCCGTCTCCGGTTCGCAACCCTGGTTTGCAGCAGCAGCGCCACTGATGTATTTTTGATGGTTTGCCGGTCGAATAACGGAATCGGGTCATTGCCGAAAATTCAATAAATCCATTGGAAATATGAATGCCAGCTCAAGCAATCACTGTCTCAGACCGAAACGGACCGTCCAAGCAGCCCAAACAATGAAAAATTCACATATCAATTTGATCGATGCTCGTTGCTTTTTTATTGGCAAAATATGGCATTTGACTTTAAGTACATTTTCTGGAATGGCAACAATATAAACAAACGAGATATAACAAAACAAAACAAAACTTAAACTATTTACAGCAACAACAGCGGCAGCGAGCAGCAACAAGAAAGCGCCATGAGAATTTACATGAATCAGCAAATCGATCGACATGGTAATGTCGCCCGCCAACGAGGTAAGTCATTCCGAGTCGGAACTATCAGCGATGGTGATGATGCGACGTCGTTTGTTGCCATTCTCGTTGAAATTCTCGTTATTTCGTTTCAGCTTTCGTTTTTGCTTCAACAACAGCTCGGCTCGCTCCAAAACAGACATTTCGGCTTCTTGCTCGCTTTCCTCCTCCTCGATATCTTCGTCGTTCGACACAACAAATGAATCCTGTTTGATAAACGACGTTTTTTTCTCTCGTTTTTACTTCATCTTCTTCTTCTTCTTCTCCGATAAGTTTCGGGAATTTTAAATGAACGTTACCTTGAAAAATGTCGACTGATCCGGCGGTTCGAATTGCGAGTAGATTTGCGACATGGGCACGTGATTTCGGTATCCTATTTGCGGTATTTTGAACCGGTGGGTCTTGACGGGACTCCTAGTGGAGGAGAGAAAGAGGTCGATTACATCAAGATTCACGAAACGAGTGCGAGAGGTTGCGTACCTGATCGATTGGAGGTATTTCGCGTGCATATCAACGTCCGGATCTCCTTCGTCCACGTCTGCTGTGCGATCCAATTGCGTCACAAAGTCGTCATCGAATTCATCACTCGACTCATCGCCGGACACACCAGCCTCATCATCGAGGAACTGACATTTTCGTCGGCGTCTCTTGGGCACCTTCCTCGATGGCTGCGTTCTCATTGACTTGCACGTAGCGAAAATTTCGTCCTCGTCGGGTGTGAGGTCGCATTCAGCATTTCGCTCGAAGGCGCTACTGCAACCGGTTGTGTTAATTTTGCTGTTTGCCAGCGTTGAGTTTCGACATTCGAAAGCACCTGAAAGCGCACAAAATCAATTTATTTAAATTGAATTCAAAATTGTTCGGATGACAACGCGACATTGATGGAAATTGAATCAAATCGACTTACTTAATTTCTCCCGTGTTGTTCTCAACACATTTGC